>VZZY01011240.1:14465-26661 GCA_013400335.1 Eurystomus gularis | reverse complement strand
CGCTCCGCCGCAGCCAGGCTGGGGTGGCTGCAGGGCGGGAGCCTCGGCCGCGGGCCTCCAGGGTGTGCGAAGAAGGCCGCGGTCGCTGTGGCAGCGTCGTAGTGCCCGAGAACACGCCGACGGTCTCCGCGCGTAGGCGTAAGGGTCGGGAGCCGGCGTTTCTAGCATTTAAATGCTCTTTATAAGAGATTCCTTCTTATGCTGCCCCGCTACTGCTCAAAAATACCGTGGAAGTAGCATCTGTGGTAATAAGTGCTGGCAGTTAATTGTTACCTTAAACAAAAAGTTGCATTTTGATACATCACACAGGTTCTCGAACAACACGTTGCATGAATAACTGTTCCTCTCACTCTGTTCCAGTAATGGCAAAAGCAGTTATCCTGCAACGAAGCTTTTTCCAGACCTTGAAACTAAAGGACTGATAGGATGAGAATCCCCCTGAGCACGCTTTTGGGATGATCTCGCTGTTACAGAGCAGCATCAGATTGTTCTAGTTGAAGGGCTTGACTGTCATTTTCCATTTAGAATTTACATTCTATACCTACTTGCATTCCTTTAACTTGTTTTCATTTTGAGTGGTATTGATACAGACTGTTGGCACGCAGAAGGAACCAGTCAGTGTGGGCTACTAAGAAAGCACTTGGAATAAAATCTTGGGATTTTGCGTGCTGATCAGGCTGTTCTGTCTTAGTTGCTGCACAGCAGCTGAAAACTATTGATCTGGAAGTTGGATCCCGAGGACTGTCTTCTGCCAAATGACTGAGCTAAAGAGTCTGAAGTGAGCATGTGCAGCAAGACTAGAATTTATCTTAGAAGGCTGCTTCTGCTTTTATTCTAAATGGGTTAGAGCTTGATCAGTGTCTGAACTGAATTCCACGTATGGCGAGTTAGTCTTCTTAGTCTTGCCATCAGGTTGCTGTTACTTGCAGCTCAGTGGGTGCTTTTCAGAAAAACTTTTCCAGATGTAAGCCTTAATCTGAAGGACTTGTCCCAGGTCTTGTGTTGCTTTCAATTCTGTACAGTTTGGGTTTTTACCTTGAAAACACTGCTAAGGAAATAGACTTTGGTTTTCATCTTTTCTTAGCAGCCTACTTGAGAGCGGCTGACCGAAGGGAAGTGGTGAGGGGAGATTCCTCTGGCCAGTGCAATCTGTCTTTCAGTGTGCTCCAGCAGACTGTCTCTGTTCTACAGTTCTAGAATATACTGTTAATGCATTTTACTTAAAATGAGATACGTTACTAAAATCCAAATGATTTTTTTTCCTCAGAATATGCAAGAAAGCAAAACTTTTAGTAAATGAATATGTCTTCTTAAACATTAATTGAGCTGTACTGTGAAAAGCACCCATAAGAAAATGGTTCACTTAAATATGTTGCCTAGTGCTAAAAAAAACTTGCCACACCTGAAGGGACTCTGCCATGTGAGTTAAATCTCCAGACTAACGTTTGGGAATATGAAGATACACAGCTGCCGTTTGTTTGTTTGTTTTTTTCCACCTGAGGCTATAGCTTAATGTCAAACCTAACCCACTACAACTGTGTTTCTCTGGTTTTTGTTTGTTGGTTTTTCTCCTCCTCTTGTGCTCCCTGCCCTAACAGGGCACACTGTAATAGGCAGATCAATGACTGGTGAATTAAACTACTGAAATAAGAAGATGGGTCTGGCAGGCAGGTGTTCTGATAAAGAATGTAATTTCCTGTGACAAGGGAGTCTCAGGAGAGTTTTCTCTGCTTCTATGTTGTCAGTCATCTTGATGATGTGGAAGATGTTACTGTCCTGTGAGCGGCAGATGAGCAGAATGTGTATGCTTAAATCTCAGTAAACCTTGCAAGACACGAGTGCAAACCCATCTTCACCAGCAGTCTTAATGATGACTGATCTGTGAACTGGGGTAACTGAGGGCCACGGAACTGCTTCCTCTTCTGTAGCTGGATTTAACCAGTGTGATAGTGCCCAAAGAAAGAAGCGAAATCTGGGCTTTACAGTTCAAAACTGAATTCAAACCAATTTCTGACAGCTTTATAAAGCTGCATTTTTCCTGAAGGTCTGCTCTTCATACTCTACCCTTATCTTAAGAGCAACTAGATAGACATTTTCTGATCCCAAATGCTGCCTTATCAACCGAAGTGTTTTGTTTTTTTTTTCCCAGTAGTTTCATAGTTTCCCCTTGGAGTTCTGCTGCTGTGTTTAAAGTTGGCTCACAAGCATAAACATGTGGCTAAAGAACTTGTCTGTTATCTTGCTGCAGTGAAATGCAACACTATACGAACGTAAGTCTGTTTAATGTATTATTCAAACTTAGTAACTTTGCTCTGTATTCTCTTCAACACAGCTGGTAAAAATGGCTGAAAATGGAAATGGTGAAAACATGTCTATTTTGGAAAGCAAGATCTGTCAGCAAATCGAGGTAAGTATCATTTGGGATGTGGACTGAGATGTGCTTTTGGAGACATTCACTGGTAGGGATTCGGCTAAAGGGAAGTTACTTCTTTGGGAGACTTGAATCTTCAGCTCTTTAAAAAGTCTGTCACAGGTCTATGACAGGTATTTAAGATAATTAATAATTGTAGTCATAATTTATAGTTTTCTGGAGTTACCTGTAAGACCACCATTTAAAAACACAGAAGGTTTAACTTGATAATGTTTTAGGTGCTATAGCAAGTGACTGTCGTTAAACAGTTTATTACTATGTTTGTTGCAGTTGTTCTACCTCTGCAAACAGGAAGATGCATTTCAGTTCTATATGGCTTAATTTGGGGGAGGGGGAAATCCTCCTACCTGGGAATCAGACTAGTCAAAATATTAGCACATTGCATAACTTGCGATTATGATTTACTGCTTTGTAATTTTTTTGCTACAAATTACAACTAAACTTACGTACCTACTCACTCTGGAGGCTTTGGGGGTTACCCTACAATGGAGAACTGAGCACATCACTTACAATGACATCTAGAATGAACCTGTTTTCCTGATGGACAAAATACAGCTGCATGTGAATCCTCATTAGCACATGGAGCTGTACTCATTATTTATGGAAAAAAAAAGTAACAAACCAAGAGATTGAGGAAAAATAGTTGACAAAGCTAGCCTTGTGGTCATGTGAGTTTGAGGTGCGCTGCAGGGAGAGGTACTGTTGTAAAACCTGCACTGACTTGTTAAAGCACAAAGATACTGGTGGAAAGGCTTCAGCTTATCCTATAGCTTCAGGTATTTGACCCTAGTTAAATGACTGCTAGTAAGCAAAAGAATCCGATGATCTTTTGAGGTCCCTTCCAATCTCTAACGTTCTGTGATGAACTTGTCTGTCTTGTACTGGACTGAACACATTAATTTGTCAGCTGCATGACACTCTGCTCTCCCCACGCTGGACATTACTGAAACAAGAATATGCTAAATTAAAATAACAGCAGTTTTTCTACCTTACAGTATTTTCTTGAATAAGACCTAGAAACTCTAGTCTGTGTATGATTTCTCAGTACGGCTAATACAATATTCTTGCTTACATATTCCTTATGTAAAGGACTAAAACCTGAATCTGTTGGTGCCAAATTTGACTTTTGACTCGGCAGAGCTTGATCAGGTTGATGGATAATTATGTTAACAGAATAAGCTTCCTGCCTTTCCAGAACAAAACTGCAGTCTACCTTTGCCTCATCAGTCCCACTGCATTAAGCACTGGGTTTTTTTGGATGTTGCAGCTAACTTTTCAAAAAGTATCACCTTAAAGCAGGAAGTAATGCTTCCATAATAATAATTTCAGAATCTCTAATTGTTCAGACTTATGAATTTTGGTATGTCTCAATCCACTGCAGCAAGTTATTAGATGAATATGAGCTTTTAAGAGTGAACATTCAAAGACAAATCTCTCTCCCTGACCCCCTCCCCCTTATTTTTTGCAGTACTATTTTGGCAATCACAATCTACCAAGAGACAAGTTCTTAAAGGAACAGATCAAACTAGATGATGGCTGGGTGCCTTTAGAAGTAATGATAAAATTCAACAGGTAAGACAAAGTACAACTAATCTGGGTGGAAGAGCAACTTTCAGCTACTTGTCTCAATTTGGGACCAAATGTCCCTGGTCTGCGTGTACAAATCCTGTTGCTGTTTTAACATGTGGCTTCAGCTTTGCCTGTGTCTCTGTAATAACCTGCGTCTGCTTACTCTATAGGTTAAGTCGTCTTTCAACCGATTTTAGTGTTATTGTAGAAGCACTAAGAAAATCCAAGACTGGTCTAATGGAAGTAAATGAAGACAAAACTAAAATCAGGAGATCTCCAAACAAGCCCCTTCCTGAGTTAAATGACCAGTATAAGGCTGCCATTAAAAACAGATCTGTGTATGTTGTAAGTAAACTTCTTCCTTTGCTATGTGTTCTGCATGGCTGACTGAAAATCATCTAAGAAAAGCTTAAATTAGCTCACACTAGATAGGTTATAATTTCTGACTGTCAGCTTGTTGCATACAATTGAAGCTTGTTGCTGTCTTGCAGAAAGGCTTTCCGCTAGACGCAACTCTGGATGACATCAAAGAATGGCTTGAGGATAAAGGTCCAGTTGAAAACATTCAAATGAGGAGAACACTGCAGAGAACATTTAAGGTAGCTCTTACCTTAATGAACAGTTAGACCTGGGGCAGGGATTCTCCCCTGGAAAACATTTTATTCAATTACTCTAACACTGAATGTCTCTTACCATTTAACAGGGCTCAATATTTGCAGTTTTTGATAGTGTTGAATCTGCTAAGAAGTTCACAGAGATCCCAAACCAAAAGTACAAGGACACAGAGCTGATAGTACTTTTCAAGTAAGTCTACTTAACTGATGCATGAACTAATAGTGGTCATGGTGGATTTAGACAAGAACCTGGCTTGACCTGCAAAGTGGTCCCTTCTGCACTGTTGTACAGGTATCGATAGCTGTACCTTTAGAAGACTATGCTCTCAACTCCCGAAGAATCTCAACAGTTTCTTGGCTACTGCTGTCTTACAAAGTAATTATAACTACTATTTAAGTGGTATTAACTTCGCTTATATTTTATTGAAGGGAGGAGTATTGTACAAAGAAGAATGAAGAAAGGAAACAAAACAAAGTAGAAGCTAAAGCAAGAGCTAAACAGTAAGTCATTAGCAACAGAAGTGCCTGGGTTTGCTCACCTGACTGTACCTGAACCAACTCTTAACTAATTTAACTTTTCTACAGGGAAAAAGAAGAAAAACAGAAGCAAGCAGCAGATGCTGAAATGGTATGGGGTTCTTAAATCTCTATACTTACTTTTGTATGGATCTCCAGTCCACACGTTAAACATGCTCCTGCAGCTGCATTTTGTAAAGCTAATGTGGGCTCTGCAGAGATTGAAATTCTATAACACCAAGCACTTTCTAGAAAGTCACTGCAGCTTTTCCAGCTAATTCACAGTAAGGCTTTGTTCTGCCATGGTATTGAATCTTCCAAGACCCTAATTCTGTTTAAAGGATCATATCCTGAATTTAAATTATTAGCCATGTTTACCTGTTCAGAAGTGATCCTAAATGCACCACTGCGTTGATTATTCTTCTGTGGTCTTTGAAGGATCCAGGAAGGATTTAATCAGTGTTACGTAGATTTTCAACCTGAGGTGTCAGTGGTTTTGTAGAATATAGAGAGTGTAACTCTTAGGGGAAAGGAGTCCTAAGTTCCACATAAATGTATCATAGTAAGCAAATAAAATTTTATAAAGGAAAACAAAACAAAAAAAGGTGGGGGGACATGCTGTGCAAGATTTGCACATAGGTATAAATAAGTGATGTAGCAGGAATGCCTGGGTTACTGATGGTGCTAAGGGAGGGGGGACTTCAATTGCTTATTTATCACTATCACGTTTTAATAGTCCTAGGATTGAGTGGAAAAAAAAAAAAAGAATATTCAAGCTTGACTCTTCAACAAAAATGTGGGATTTTTTTAAATTTCATTTAGAAGTCTCTGGAAGAAAAGACAGGATGTCTTTTGAAGTTTTCTGGTAATCTAGATGATCAAACATGCAGAGAAGATCTCCATGAAGTATTTTCTGATCACGGAGAAATCAAATGGATACACTTTGTCAGAGGCGCAAAGGAGGTCAGTAGAATCTTGGATAAGGAACTAAGATCTCTGTATGAAAGCTTGAAACGGAAGAATTAAATGTTTCTCTTATATAATAAGAAATTCTCTATCAGACTTGTAGAATTGCAGAATAGTTAGAGACTTAAATGTCCTTAAAATTTTTCAAGAAAAAGATAAAGGTTGAAGCCTTCTCAGTTTGTAAGTTCAAAACTGAGAATGCTTGTTAGGCCAGTTGGAAGGTTTTGCTTCAGCCTATGCATATTTTGCATCATGCAAGAGTAATGAACTTGCTGAGGCACCTGACAGGATATGTTCTAGCTGAATGTTTCTGCAATAAGATTCAAATGCAAATGCCACTCTTCTTTTTAAGGGAATTATCCTATTTAAGGATACTGCAAAGGAAGCTCTGGAAAAAGCCAAAGAAGCACATAATGGGAACTTACAGCTTCGTAACAAAGATGTTACATGGGAAGTGCTAGAAGGAGATGCAGAGAAAGAAGCTCTGAAAAAAATACTGGAAGATCAGCAAGAATTGCTGAAACAGAAAACAAAAGGTCCTCTTTTTTATTGGTTTAAGCATTTATAATGTCCTAGAAGCAGCATTCTGTGAAAGTGACTGTAACTAGTGAATACATACTGAACACTAACTGCAAAGCATTCTTTTGATCTTGCCAATTAGAGACAAACGATACAAAGTTCCTGACATCTCATATCCCCACAGGACGCAAAATTAAAGGAAAAGGAAGAGGCGGAAAGATACCTCAAGGTGCACAGAAAGGGAAAGTACAGTTTCAGGGCAAGAAAATAAAGTTTGAGAATGAAGAAGAAGGTGGTGAAGATGATACTAAAACAGGTATGTCATTCTGTGACTGGATGCGTTTCCTTTAGTACATGTAAGAAATGTGGGTACTCCTCCAGCAGGCAGCTCCAAGTGTTTCAGATTTGGCCCTATATTGTAGTATTTCTGTCCTCTGTCATTAAGGGTGTTGTGCTTGATTCCTTCCAGAACTGTCCAAAAAGTGCATTAAAAATTACTAGATAGCTGAGGCTGTACCGCTGGGCTGTTGAAAGCATTCTGCATGGAAAGATGGTGGTTGTCAGCAACATTACACAACTACACAGATCCAGTCTCTTGAGTGGTGATTTCCCCCACCCCTTGAGGATAAGACAAGACTAAAAGTTCTGCGTATTGGTATTTAGCTTGGAGAAGATGAAGAGCTAAGCTTCTGTTCATTATACACGGTACTTGTTTTAACAAAACCCAGTGAAAGAAACCTACTCCAGTTAGATTGTATTCCTTCAGCTTTTTACCTGCCCTCCTGCTGTGAAGTTACACAGGAAGGAAGCTCTTCAAAGCTGGTATTTTAGAACATCTAAAAGCTTTAAGTCACAGTAAACAAAGTAAACCCTTTAGCATAGCAGTGACTTTGGATAAACTAGGACTTATCCTTGAACTTAAATGGTAGGAAGGGTTTGTTTTATCAGAAGGTTTCGGGTAATACTGAAATGCTTTCCTTTACTGTAAATGACTAGATATTCAATCTTGCAGAACCAGCAAGTCCCAAGAAGAGACCACTAGAGGAAACAGAAAAAGAAGAACCTGTGCCAAAACAACTGAAAACAGAAAATGGAGAGGGAGAGAAGTAATCCTAAAATAAAAATATAAAAAAAGAATTGTTTTTATTGTTCCATTTTCATTATTTTAAAGACATGCCTCAGTTCTGGAGTTTCTTGGCAGAAAATCTAACGAAATCCACTTCAATGTCAACCTACAATGAAAGGAAAGCTTAATTTTGCTGGGTTACAGCTTTTTTTATGTTGTTGTTTAAGAAGCATGCTTACTGTTAACATACCACCCTGGGAAACTTTTATATTTATAGTTTTGTTTATACTGTCAGATCCTCTCGACTTCTGTGGCACCTCATTCCAATGTAAAAGGTTCTGGACTTTGTAATCTTGCGGTTATGTTAAATAGCAGCTGCTAATAAATACAGAACTTAAAACTGCTTACTACTGAAGCCTGGATGTCAATGTAGTATAAAGCTGTTAACTATAAAGTAGCAAAGCTGAAGGACAGATGTCCATCATTCAAGTCACCAAGAGAATAGGTACAGCTTAATAAAGCTTCTAGTCTTTGCCACTCAACATACCTATAACAATCTTCAGATCTTGCTCAGTCTACTTCAGGATTCTCTCTACATCCCTTATGCATTCAGCACCCAGGAACTCGCCTGTGGGCTTAAGCTTCCATACTCTTGCATCCTGACTAGATCTATTGTGGGATGAAGTGCACACCTTCCTCCCGCCCCCTCTAAGATGGTTCTGAGGGATTTCAGTAGCTGTAGCTAATTGTAGTACAGAGCACAGAACACTGAAATTATGCTACAGCTGTAAAATCCTAGTAACTTTTGCCTTTGTCACTTAATGCAGTCTAAGTTCCCGTTGCAGATAGGCTCAAGCAAGTAACTTGAGTCAAGGAGGCTCCCCTTAGCTTCTTCACTTCTCGTTGCAGTGCTGGCTTTAATCTTTGTGTCTACCTTTGACTTTTGTTGCCATGACTCTCTTTTCCTGTTCAACTACAAAATGTAGGAACAGCAATAGAACTTGATGCCCTCATGGGGAATGTCTCTGAAGTGCTGTGAGCATTCCTCATCTAGTACCCACGGCCCTAAAACTTAAATTTTCCTAAGTGGAATTTACTTCCTGCCTAGTATCTTCTCGGTTATGTTGGGTCTTATACTTACTGATTTCTTCTTATGGAACTTGTATGATGCTGGGAGGTCATACCTAAGTTCTGTGAACAGTACAAAGAATACTTGTTATGCTAGAGTGCTCATCAGTCAATTGACTTACACCCTATGCCCATGCTTTTCTGTTTCTTCTGTTGCCCCGTGACTAGATAACTGTTTTGACCTCTGGACTAGATTCTGACTGAACACGTAAGCTGACTACAGCAGACAGAAGGGGATGGCTGAAATGCAGAAGTGCAGTTGTTCTAAGCACTTGTCCAACTTCTAGGTCTCCAGTTGTATGACTGTATAAAGCATCCAGCTGGTGATATTTACAATTTGGGAAGATGAACAACTGTCAGAAAAATATTTAGGTGACTATAGGCACGGGATGTTTTTTTGTGTGATAACTGACCCACACTTTGCTTTTGTTAGCAACAATCTAATTTTAAAGCAGGAAGGTAGGTAACTTCTGCTTGAAGGCAAGATCTAGACCAGGAAGAAATCCAATTCTAATTCTGCACAGAGTATCTATTCCTCAGAGCTTTATCAAGTGCCTGCTTGTATTCTAGCCAGGTAGCAAGGTGTGTGTATGTGTGTGTATATATATATATATATGTAAAAATGGCTGCTTAAAAGAACACCTGTATCATTTTCAGCCTTAAATCACATTTAAGGTTACATCTGGCTGTTAAGACTGTCTAGTAGTGTTACAGGTATTAGCCCCCAACAAAATGTTGAGGTTTTTTGTCCTTAACAACAAATTAATCTTACCTGCTATGACTTCCATCTTCGCTTCCCATTCATCTGCTTTCTTTTGAATGTGCTACAATATTAAATAGATACAGGTAAATTTAAAAGCTTGTTTCTACACTGTCTTATAAACATCTACACCCCTGCACTCATTTTTAGAAGTCTCCCATGCTTTTGTTTTCCAAGCTAAACATTAGATCACCTGCTTCTCTCGATGTGTGTAGGATTGCAGTTCTTTGACATGGTTAGCATTTACCCACAGGTTTGATACCCCATAAAAGTGTGAAGAACAGTGAAGCTACAGACAACATCATTCAATGCCAGCTAGCTCATTGCCTGGTTAAGGCTCATCCTGCTAAAATCAAGGACTTACCTGCCGTGTTGAAGTTTTGTGAAGGGAATACACAGCTGTTTTTGCCATTTGTAATGCAGTTTTCAGAAATATCATATCCATTCCTAAAAGAATGATGAAATAATTAGAATTGTTAAATGCAAGCTTAAACTAGAAGATTTCAAGATCTGCTTCACACTTCAATTTTTTTAGAGTAACAGCTATTGGAGAAGCAGCACTGAATATATTAAGGTATAGAAAGTATTTATAAAACTTGCCCAGTTGCTTTTAGTAAGAGAAAAATGGTATGAAATAGCTAGTATTGTTTATTTCAAATGCAGTGTTGTTAGTTACAATGGTGAAGTTGCTCATCTGTACTTGGGAAACTGATTCCAGGTAACTGTAATTGATAAGTAATTACTGATAGGTAATTGTAATAAAGAAGGGAGATGTTTCATTAAAACGGTTTCCCTTGCTGTTTCATTCCTAATAATTTTTGACTTTCAGAATTACCAACCTTTATTATGCTTGGTACCAAATGGAGGGTTCATAATAACTGTGTCAAAAGTCTCTGACATGCTGTCAGATAAAGAGCACACATCACACTGAACCATGTTGACATTCATAAGCTCAAAGTCTTCAATATTGCTATTAAATATTTCCAGTGCATCTGCATCTATGTCAAACCCCACACACAATCTATAAAAAAAAAAGAAAAAGTGCTATGTATTAGTCTCCTGCAAACTACAACGATGTTCAGATTCTACAGTAACGTTTTGAAAAGGATCTGTGTACACAACTCGTTTTACCTAGAAAATGTAACAAGCATACACTATCAAGTCAGTGCTGATAAAAATGCGAGTAGCTCTGTTGGCCTTTCTCAAGTACCCTTTTAAAGTTTGTGAAGGAAGTTTCGCGTGTTCATTCAGTGCTTCAGAGGAATGCAAACATTATGCTTCCATGCTTCCAAATGCATGGCAACCGTCCATTTCTTCCACTATTTGAATGATTATTGACTCTAAACATACTATAAAGCCTCATTATACATGGGATCAGATGCCTAAAAGTAGTTCAGTTCAGCATTGCTATGTTCTCCTCTTCATTTCTACTCTTCTCTGCCAGAAAAAAACACCACCAGAACTTAGTATTAAATACTTACCCTGCTCCTAACATCGCACTGCCAATGCTGAGCACGCCACAACCACATCCTAAATCTGCAACTGTTTTGTTTTCAATATCATCAAAAGTATTGTGGATTGTATAAAGCATACATGCTGGGGAGAGAAAACAACCACCACCACAGGTCAGTCATAGCAAATATGCATCTGATCAATCAAGTAAAGCTACTTCTGCCCACAGATTAATCTGATGCCCTCACTGCCTGTAATTCTCTTTTTCATCTGTATGTGAAAACAAGAAAAAACCATTTTGAACAGCAGATCTTTGGTGGAGAGGTTACACATGAAGCTGTGAGTATTGTTTGTGGAAAAAGCATGCCTCTACATTTGTTTGGGGAAAAACAATAGAAGGACATAAAATATTGGAAAAAAACATAATTAAGGTATGGATGAGTGTCTATATACACTGTTACTGTTTTTCATGTGTCATTAAATAAGTCCTTCAGAGTTCTCATTTACAGATTAAGATGTTTCTATCACATTATGTTTTAAATCGATTTACTTGATTTTTGGATTTTACATCAACAGTATACTTCTAATGAACAGAAGTTAACAGATCATTAAAAAATATTTCATTACATTCCTGCTGGATACAATCTCTCAACTCCTTTCAGTGTGAAGGCTTCAAAGGAGATAATACAGTACATATGCACTCTGTTAATATATTTATTTCAAAGTGCTGATGAAGAACTAGTAAGAGACACCCGTGCTGTAGGTAACTTCTACCTGCGATATGAGGTCTTGTTGGGTACTGTTCCAGGAGTAGTTTTGGACTTTCAAAAGTATCAACTTGTTGAAGACAGCTTTCCAGTTCTTTAAGCTTTAATTTCTTCATGGTTATAGCTCAACTAAGGAAAATAACGTGTAATCAGTTACAAAAACCTTTAAACAGGCCCTAGATATTATATTAAATTATTTTATACTTAAAATCCCACTGTACTCCTCAGCATCTCCCAGGTGTTTCCAGGGATCCAGCTGACGGACCGCGGATGGCGGCGGCAAGAGCGGCTCCGCTAACGCGAGGCCGCTCCCGGACCGCGGCAGCCCCTTTCCCTCACGCACCGCCGGTAACCGGCTCCTGGCCCCGGCCTGGCGCCGAGGATGCCCCGCGCCCGCCTCGGCCCCGG
>VZZY01011240.1:0-12466 GCA_013400335.1 Eurystomus gularis | reverse complement strand
GGGCGGAGGGGGAGGCCGGCCCCGCCTTCCCGGCCGCCCCCCCCGGCGGGGGTCCAGGGACGTGGCTTCCTCCTCCTTTGTTGATGTGCGTGTGACTTCTCTTAGGGCGCTTATGGAAATCTCGTTGCCCTGGCACCGAGTGCCTGCCCTCGGGAAGTTGCTGAGGCAGGTTGTCTGGGGGGTGGTACCTGTCAGCTCCCAGCTAGCTGCCTTGGCCTAGCACAGCTAACCACGAAGTGTGTCCAGCTACCTCTGGACTTCGTGTGAGCAAATATGCCAAAGTGAACAGATTGATTAAGAGGGAGCCATTTTTGTGTTATTTCCCAGCCTGCGGTTCATCTTGCCTTCTGTTTTTGCTATTCTCAGCTTTAAATCAATCCAATTCTTGGATGTGTACAACAGGGCAGGATTATGTGGCAGTCAGGTGCCCTTCATGTTCTGTAAGCTCACAGGCCTACTGGAGGCAAGACTTAAGTACCTGGTCAGAAGAAGAGGAATGTGGTACCTCCTTTGTTCCCTTTGTACTCAGCGGTAAAAGGAAAGATCAGTCAACCAGTTACTGGGTGGAGATGATACCCAGTCAGTAAACTTCAAATTTCACACCTAAGTGCGTTCCTATTTATTTACCAAGAGCTAGAGAATTTGCCAGAAGACAGTTTGGAGTGCTTAAGGGAGACTTCTCTTCTGACTAGCTTTCTCGAATAGTCTCTGTCTTGATTCTCTTAACCTTGGAGAAGTGGCATGCTTGATTCTTTTAATGTTTTTAACATTTATAGTGTATAATTCTGCATCACTCTGCATCTTAAAATTTCTTCTCTTTTTGCATTTCTGCTTAGATATTTCACTAATTCTGCTTTTTTTCTGTTGCTTGAAGGTTGTCGTCTTGGCTCCGATTCTTTGTAGTCACCACACTCCTGCTCTAGGCCTTGAGGTGGCTTCATTCTTTATTTCTTGTTACGTTTCCCCCACCCTTTGTTTCTTGTGCCATCTGCCTTCATAGTTTCTTAATTCTTCCTTTTTGGTGGAAACTTTTCTTATAGGTAGACTCCCCCCAGTACAATATTTTTTTCCTCCTTTTGTTTTCATTGATCTTCAGTGGTTTCCAGGTGCTACTTCTGAAGTGATTCTTTCTTTATCAGTTCTTGTTGATTCTGCTTTCCTCAATATTACTAAAGTAACAATTCCCCTTGATCTTGAGAAGTAAGGAAAAAAAACAACAACTAATGTCACTCTTCCAGTGCTGTGTGGGATAGATTTAGGGCTCCTCTTAGTGGTAGGATTTTAATAGAGCACAGGCAAATGGACCTACTTTAAATATTAAAATGACTCTGATACTCTTCTCATCCCAGAGTTTATAGCTTTTGCAATTGTCTTTTCCTATTTTGAAGAGTTTTCTTCTTGAAGAAAGCTGGTTTAATGAGGAAGAACTAAAAAAATGCTGTTAAAATTGCAGTGCAAACAGATGCAAACCTTGGGGGAGTAAGAATATTCTCCTTGTGTGTCTGTTGCATTGACACTACTTCTTAATTTTAATAGTAAAAAGTTGTCTTGGTTGTGTGGTAGGTCCCTTCAGGAGGTTGATCATTCTAGATAAAGAGTTCCATGGTATCTGTTCAGAAACAGCACTCCTGAGTTGAGCAGTAGATTTCCCAGTCCTCCTGGATGTACAGGAGGACAAACGGTTACAGTGTATGGGGTACCTGCACTCCACCTAAGGTTGCTCCTGCTTATCTGATGAATTGCTGTTAAGGCAGTGCAAGTAAGTGAACTAGAAACTTTGTTTGCTGTGCAAGACAAAGCCAGTTAAGCTTAAACCAATGTAAAAGCATTAATGGGTGCAAACACACGTGTGGTTTTGCCTGTTGACGAATTGCTTCAATACAGCATGTTTAGATAAACCGGTTTAACTTTGTGCGTACCAATCAATTGCAGTATTACAGAGGTGGTGCTTTACGTGTTCAAGTTCGGAGGCCTTCACGATAGACTCGGGAAACCAAAGTGTGTCTAGCCCGATATAACCTTGGCCACCACAGCCTAGGTTTCTATTAATAGCAAGGGAATCAAATGTGGAGCCTACTTACGAACTTTATCTACCATCTGCCTGCTCAGATACAATTTTGTATAGATACTATATGTGAATATTATAGTAACAGTGGTTTGTTTCTGCTGGTTCTTGTTATCTGGTCTCTCTGTTCAGAGTTTTTTGATGTGATGCATCTCAACAAAATGCTTCTGATGAAGTCTTAGTTAACTGATGGGCAGTACAGGAAATCTCTCCATCTTACCATCTGGAGTATCTTCTCATTTTCTTTAGGGTAGCTAATGTAAATCTAGAGATGGATTGGTCTAGGGTATAAGGATGTGTGTTAATCTTTAATTACTAACTAAATCTTTAATTTACTTTTTGGAGATATCTGAGTGTAATATTATTTTTTTATTTCTGATGCCTTTATATAAGGAAGCTGGAATATAGCATAATAGGTGGATGCTGATTTGTTTTAGGTATCTTGTGTAATTCTCATTTGTTTTAGAAAAATCAGATTATCACGCTCTTGAACTCTTTGATTTCCATGCAAATTTCATACAAGTTGATCTGATCTACAAGAATGTAACTTAGACTTAGAAAATATCCAAGTTTGTAAATGTAGCTGTTTGTCAGAGTATTTAAACTCTGCCACAGGTAGGGTTTTTATAGATTTTAAGATCCAGTGATATGTCAGTAAGTGAAAATAGTAGTCTTCTCCCATGTGGTATCTAGCCATGGACAAGTGAAATTTCATAGCTGCATCTGAGATAATTAATACTTTTTTGAAAAAGGCAAAATCTTCAGTTCTAAAGCATTTATAGTATACATATGCTCATAGTTCAGCAGGCGAGTTCATCTGTTTGAGGATAAAAACTCATGTACTTGAACAGGGGGAAAAATTCAGACTGGAGTAGTTTTTGATTGGTAGATGATCTTGTGTTAAAATGCAACTTGATAGCTTATAAAATAAGCTTGAAGAAAGCAATATGCCATGTGGTTGTAATAAGAGTATAACTAGTCAGTAATCTGTTACTGATGAGTACCGTCTTGTTCCTGTGGCTGTCTTGTACTGGGTTCCCCTTTAAGTCTGCAGACAATAACCTGATATACCAGAGAGCCTCTACACTTCGGCTATTTCATTCCCCCGTGTCCTGTTTCTGAGTATGCCTCAATGTGTGTTGACTTATTTTTTTAAATAAATCATGTGAGAAGCAGATGTTTTAGGGCTGCATTACAGTACAAAGAGAATAGTATGTCCGTCAAGGGTTGCATATCCTGCAAGGCAAAAAGCCAGGTTAAGAATTTTGTTAAACAGGCTTTTGCATTGATGTGTGCTGTGTATTTGATGGTAGTCATGGCAACCAATGGCTCCGTTGACATAGAGCATTGCCTTCTCTTATGACTTATATCAAAAGGCCTAAGAAATTATCAATTTCCACTTGCGACAGTGGCTATTTCTTTATCGGTAGGCATGTGTGAAATTAAAAACCCTGTAGTCATAAGAAAGGTAACTGCTACAGATCCTATATCCTATATGTTCAAAAGCACCTGCAGGTACCTCCTACCTCTAAGTTTTCTGCAGTCCTGTCTCTAATGATCCATACTTACCTTTCCATTTAGCTCTGTGTCTTAGAGAGTGTACATCCGTGTAGGTTTCATGGAGTTCTTGTCTGAGCTACACACTAGATTGGACTTCTCTCTTTTTTTTTTTCATTATGTCTCTCTTGGGGATTGATGTATCTCTTAAGTCTACCATGATTCCTTATTGAAAGGCTGGAAAATTCTCTTTGCCTCCTCTTGCTGCCAACAAGTATGAGAATTATATTCTTACTTTCTTGCCTGCTAAGTTTTTCCTGCTTTAATTTATTTAGAATTGATTGTGGTTTTTTGGTGCATTAAAGTGCTCACATCCGGTGAGTATTACTGAATAGTTTTAGTCAGATTTAAATTTTGGACAGTAGATACCTACCTAGTATTGATGACTTTTGCTACTCTGTTCCCATATCCTTCTTTCTTCTTTTCCTGACCTGATTCCTTATTTTATCCCTTCTCAGAGACACTTTCTTACAGGAACTCATTTCAATAGAAATGGCCTTACTGTGCTGTTTGGGACCTATAGAAGATTATATTCTATTTCTTTTACTTTCTGCTGCTAAGTAAGAATAAAGGACCTTTTTCCTATTCTAGATGTGAGAAAATTTTAACAAATAGAGTGACAAAAAGCAAAGTTAGTGTTTAGAAAGCTATTATTAATAGTTTTGGATTTATTCTGTAGACGTTCATCAGGCAAGGTCTCTTGTATCATCTTAGGTTGTAGTACCAGTCATCCACTTAAGGTCAGAAAAGTCGGATCTGCCTGCAACCAGGTTCAGGGATATACAAGTAATAACTATTTTACTGGCAGTAAGTAATTACATTGTTGTTTTATGCAATGTCTTGCAACAGCAAATCAGCTGTTTAGCATATATATAGCATGCTGCTGCTTCAAGGTTGTCCCTTCCAGCGTGACTATCAGTCGTATTCTTTAATAGTAGACAAGAAGGTTTCAGTTCTCCAGGACCTAGGCTAGGTTCGGTAATGTGGCCTGAAGGAGGGAAGGGTGCTCTTTTGGACCTTTCTTGCAGAATTTGCTGAGACCCTACATGTTGTCAAGGAGTTCAGCCTCTGAGCATTATGAAAGTATGTGAAAACATCCTCATGTTCAGAACTGTCAGGTTGGTACAAGTGATACTCTGTAGACTCTCTATCAACTTCATGCAGCTTCTCTGCTTTTGAAGTCCTTTGGGCTACCAAAGACTTGTGGCTGAAGGGACTGAGAAGTCTGAGCTGTACGGGCTGTTACCTTGGTGTGAAAGTCTGACTAAACCCATGGTTGTGTACTTTTGGTGGATGTGGTTCTTCAGAATAAAAAGTTTACTATCTGATCTTCCACATAAAAGGTACAGGAATTCATGCTGGGATTCACGCTGATCACAGCATTTCAAAGAATCACAGTTACCGTGCAGTAAATAATTTATTCCCTCTGCCCTCCTCTGCACCTCCCCCACATGTAAAGCTCAGTATATTGTGTTGCCGCTTAGGACTCCACAGTAATATTCAGTAGTTTTCACAGAGCTTCACGTTAGGTCTTACCCTTGCAAAGCAAAAAAGATTTCATATCACTTGAGATTAAGTCAATCATGACATACAGTCAGCTCACAAACCTGCCTGTCTTGATTTCTCTTAGGAATGTCTCTAATTAGGACTACATCAGCTTCAACATTAGTTGCTGCAATGTTTTCGAAATGGTTAACAGCAAAGTAATCATTTTGTATTACTGCTTTTAGAGCTGTGGCCTGACTAGACACCATGTACTTTATACGTGCCTCAGGAGTAGCACGTAGTTGTTTCAGAGGCCTCTGTAAGATACTCAAATGTAACAATCTACATATAATTAAACATTTAGAAGCCTGAACTCTTGCTGTGTTAGTCACTGAACAAATTTAAAGTAAATGATGGTTATGCTTCAAAGCTGTTGCTGATAGGACCAGTCTGGTTTGAAGAACAGAATGATACTCTGAAGACAGAGCTCACAACATATGACTGTTGTATATCTTGCCTTGTCTGAAGTTGTCGTATTTATTGAATGACTTGTCTATCACTTTGTAATGTGCCTTGGTGTATATTCAATTTAAGAAGAACTGGTGTTTTGGAGGTCTGTGGAAACAATCTTGTTTAGATTTGGGCTACCTAGTGTTGATTTTCAGTTCTGCTGCTTTGATCCCACCAATTTCTAAAGCTCCTTTTATCCCTTTTGTGAAACTATCAGCTGTCCAGGATTCTAAGTTTGCAATGTCAGGGCAGAGTGTTATTTGTCTGGTACATATCTGATCTATGTGGAGCTGTCGATGGATCTGGTGGCAATGGAATAAACATGGATTAGGGTATATGTTCAAGGAACACGTTCCTCAGAGCTTTTGTCTCTTAGATCGATCTTAATGACAATTAGAATTGGTTGATTCAGAGTTCAGGCCATTCTTCCTAATCACTTGCAGAGTATGAATAATTTTACATTTTAAAAAAAATCACTGCAGGTGATTTTAAGTAATAGTTTCCTAGCCCTCCTCTATGGAGGATTCTGGTAGTAATCTTTGAAAATAATATGATTAGTTTTCTCTACATTGAAGTAATAAAGATAGCTATTTGGGTATTATGATAACAAGGGCTATATGATATACTTTGTTGCCTTCGTCAGGATGCATCTCTCCACTTCCGCACAGTGTCTGTGGTGGGAACAGCTCTGGCCTGCAACTCATGGACGCTCACTGTTCCAAGAAAACTGCAAATCACATATATATGCCTCTTGTCTGTTGGAGACCTGACCAAAGTGGTATCTTCAGCTTAAGTTGATAGTTTTTACTAAAAACCATACATCCTTCTCAAATGCTGAAGCGGTTAAGCTTTGCACATTTGCCTATCACTATGCAGTCATTTAAAGCTTTGTCGGATTAAGTATTTGGGCCGAAATATTATATGCCCTATGTTTGACCTGTTTGAATTTTATAGGGAAAATGTTCTTTGCCAGAAAAATATTTTTGTTAACTCTATTTTGGAGACTTGATTTTTGTTATTTAAATAGAAGATGGACTGTCCATATGCTTTAAGGTAGATAATTGATGGGGACTCTGAAAGCAACTGGGCAGGGAGACTGTATGTGAACTAAACACTTGGGAAGAGTGAAGCCAAGCGAAGATGGCTCTGATGAGCTCGGGATCAGATATTCTGTTTGCTGATCTGCTTGTTTCTTAGACCTACTTTTGAAGTCAGCTGGGAGTTCTGCTTTGTGAATACTTCATAAGGCTCAGAACTCTGAAAAATCAGGTCCTAAAAATTATGAAATTAGGCATCCAAACTAGAACATGCATTATGTCTTAATTTTTCTACCTTTAAGTCCATATTTAAAAAAAAACCCCAAAACCAAACAAACCCAAACCCCCTAAAACCTTTAGACTCCATGCTGTGAGAGGATTTTGAATGTATTTTCCTTGTGAGCTTTTTTAATGTTAACCTTCATGAAGATTGCTTTTTAGAATTGAGTTTGAAGAGTATTCTTGTCAATGCCTTCTTCAGTACAGTGAAATACTAAATTAACTGCTCATTTAAGAAGTACTGTTACTTTTCGCAGCTGAAAAGCCTGCAGTTCCTGTTGGACAAAATGGTTAGAGACCGTATTTATACATTAAGATAATTTTTATAATCTTGGTATTGCCATTAACAGCATAACTGAGGCCCTTTTAACTTGGAAGGGGTCCACTTTGCAATCGCTATGACATTTGAAAAAGCTCCTCCAAAGAGGATGAGTATTATATTTGTAAGTTAGCTAGCCATGTGTTTGTTATTGTACAAATATATTTTAAATTGTGTGTAAATTGAGGCTTTTTGATCAAACTACAGGTAAGCTATACTCGGATGCAATTGCAGGGCGGTGCTTATATCCCAGAGCATCCACCCTTTTAATAAATACAACATTTTTGCAGCAGAAGATTGTGTTACTCTTCTGAATTACTCTATTGTCTATCAAAGTGCTCAAATTCAACAACTTTGTGGGTCCATTCAAATATAGGCTCAGCTTCAGCTCTACTCAGAAGTCCATTCCTTCTCATTCTCTCTGTATTTCTAAGGTCTTACAAATGAAACTGTCCAATCTGCTGTTTCTGATTGGTAATGAGTCTCTTTGTAGTTTTATCTACTAAAGAAGATGTTTATGTCTGAGGACTAACAGAGTAATAGAGATGGTAGAGCTTCTTTGGCTGCTTTTTCTTTGAACCTGGGGAGCTTGCATTGCTGAAGGGTGCTCCACAGAGCACTGAGCAACAGAGGAATTTCTGGTGACTCACTCCCTCTCTTCCTGCTGTTCTGCAAGGATTGGAATAACTTCTAAGAGTCTAATCTATGATTTCTAGCCTCCTAACCTGGCCAGACAGCTTTGTTGTGAAGGCTTAGACCCTGGAAAGATGTCCTTTAAAGGTGTGTGTGTTTGGGGTTTTTTTAATTGAGAAGCCATTAATTCTCCTGCCATGTTTCAGTGTCCTCTGCTATTGACTCTAGTGTCTCTACTTTGGAGTTTTTCCGTTTAGAAGGATTAGACTGACATCTTTCCAGTTGGCTTTGCTTCTTGTCAGGGTCCCTAATAGCAGAAATGCAAGTATTCATTTTGGTCTCTCAACTCTGTAGCTTGCAGCTTTCTTAAAGAGCAGAAGAGCTGTCATTCCTCAGATGACCCCGAAGTCAGCACCACACTGATTCAATTTTGGAAGCCTCTTTTGCAGATGAAAGGAATTTAACTATTGAAATTTAACTACTAGGCTGTGGAGGGGAAACATCATTTTCAGAGGAACAGTTACTTTGTTTATCTGCATTTCTTCAGAGTTACCATTGTGTTTCTTGTTGGTAAGGGACAAGTGGATTTACATAAACCAAGGCTGCAATATATCAAAGTCTTTTTTCATCAAGATAATTTTCTAATCCTGATTATGCAAGTTTTACTTTGTTCTGAATTAAGATTTGTTTTAATGTCAACTGCAAAAGAGGAAAAAAAAAATCTAAGCATTCTTTACCAGTACGTAAAGAATGAAAAATCAGTTCACAAGAACTCTGAGAGACAATTGTAGCACTCAAAAAATATTTTGCATCTTGCATATATTTTGTAGATTCAGTGTATGTAAGAGCAGTATTTGTGTGTTAGTTTTACAGTGGGGACAAAATGTGCACTCTTTTCAAAGTGTGTGTTGAATTCTTATTTACAAAATATACTCATTTTGTTTCACTACTTTATAAAATGTCATATGACATTCTCAGTCATGTGGTATACAGTAGGAAATGTATGTAATGTCTAAATAAAAGCTCAGTTTAGTTATGGGCTATTGCTACTGAATTGAAGAGTCAAGTAGAGGTTTACTGTCTTTGCTTAGGAATTATTTCTGGTAGTTTTCATTTGGGTCCTGTCACTTGGGTCCCAGGTTCTTGTCCATAAAAGCTTCTCTCAGGGTCAGGTACTCATGGTGTTGTAGTACTTGAAATACTTGTGAAAATGGGATGCATTCTTTTGGCAGCTTTATGATCCAGTTTAAAACAAACTACTTTTAAACATGGAGAGGCAGGAGACAAAACAGAGAGGGAAAAGTGAGGGTAAAAATAGTCCCTCTGGCTATGCATGAACTTATGTCAAGTTTCTGGTATGCAGCTGAAACTTGAGACACTGGGATGTGAGGAAGGAGGGCTGAGCAAATGTTCAAAAACTGGAAAGGTGTGGTCTGGCTGGTACTAAAGGCATTTATCAGCTGCTGAAATAACTGGGGAAGTTTAAAAATTCTCCTTTGAAGTGGAGGAGTTGGCTTCACAGCAAGCCCTGTATCTACATGATGTGCTGGTTGGCCAGGACAGCACCCTGGTGTGGTGTTGGGGTTTTGGTTTCTTGTTCTCTGGTTTGCTCCATCAGGTGAAGGAAAGGGGTAATGGCAGGGTGATTGGAGATTCAAGTCCTATTTTGAAGGAGGCAGGTCTGTGAGTGTTGGTGGATTTAAGCTGGCTAACAAAATTCTGGAGTTTTTGTTTTGTTTTTTCTTTTTATGTCTGTTGTTTGATTTTAAGTAAATAATTTCTGCTAGCTTAGCTTCTGAGCTGGTTTAACATGGGATCAATCGTGTGCCAGTGCTGGAACAAATCAGAGGGCTGAAGACAAAATTGTGGCAGGACTGACCTAGTTCAACTTCAGCAGTTGGGAAACTGATGTGAAAGGAAAGGAGTTATTTTACCTGAAGCCACTTCTAAAATACATTTTAAAAAAATTAATGGTAGAATTGTTAAAGACACAAATAGTGGGAGAGAGTGGAATGAATCAGGAAAGTCTGAAGTGAAGGTTGCTGAGGTGGTTAAAACTGTTTATGTTAATAATACATGGTGTTCCTTACATAGATGTGAACAGTGTTTTGCATCTTACAAATAAGATGTCAATGCAGTGTAAGAAATGTCAGGAATTGTATTTTAAGTCATGCGCACAAGAGGCTTGTTGTATCTCTGTTTTTATTTAATTATAAGTTACTGTGTTACAACTCTCCTTTTGCTAAAATTAGCCTTTTTGTGAAAAAGTAATTTCAAAAGTAGGAAACCAAATGTAAAACAATAATCAGACTATACTTTTGAATCAGAAAAGAATAAGGAGAAAAGATGATGATTTTTAACTCCCCATAGATCTGTATTTTTGTACTTCTGTCTTAGACCAGCAGTGAGGTAGGGCTTGAGTATCTTGGGTTGATGAATTGGCAGTCACTGAAATAGTCCTGTTCTTAAAGCTCATTTTAGTATAATAGTACAAATATTTACAATCAAGACTGTATCGCACGAGAAATATGAAGTACTAAAGATTAAATAGGAACTACAGGCTTGTTGGAAAAACTGTGTTGCAATACTGAAATAATATAATAATGCATAGTTCAAGGTGATCTGACAGTTATCTAGTCAGTCTTCCTCTCCATAGTTATCTTTATTTTTTCTTCAGGAAAAAAGTAATTTTTAATCTAGATTATTTTCGCCTTTCATTACTCTCTGTTAGAGATTTCTGCCTGCTCCAAGTGATGAATTTCCAAGGCTTCATGTTACCAGGAGAGATTTGGAAAATGCCTCTTTTTGCCCCCCGTTTTATCCCTAGTTTGTGATAGTGATAGTGATAGTGTCAAAAGCATTTTGAAACGTGCACTTAATGTAGACAGACAATTCTTCAACTGTTGCTGTGGTGAGGAAGCTCTTTTAGAGGTATAAGGAAGTGATTATGGAATAGCTTTATCTGCTGGCTGTCCAGCAGCTGTGTAGCCCACTGGAGAAGTTTGTCACAGGTGTCTCTGCCTGTATAGGAAGTTTGAACTTGCTTCTTCCTTAGCACAGCTTGGGGTTCTGACTCTTCTTTAGTTGAAACAGCTATTGTTTTAATTCTGAAGATATTCCAAGTCCTTGTTTGGTATTTTGGGCAATATTTGTAGAAGAATTGTATAGTGCTCTGTGAACGCAATAGAGCTTAGAGCAGAACAGGATACCAGTATTTCAGGATTGCGGAAACACCATGCAGTGGCGGGATTGGTTTTCTATAATTCAGCATAAACCAGAGTCTCACAGACGAATATTGCGAACTTGGGCTCAACAAGGTTTCTTCACCCTAATTTGTAAGTACTGAAATCTGAGCATTTGCTTTCTGGATCATTGTGGCTTAGATTGATTCTTGCCCTTGAGTATGGCCAACAGCTTGTCCAGTGGCAAGTCATGTCAGTAAGGATATATTCTGGGATCCTTACCATGTACACGTTTCTAGCGGTTGGTTAACAACAGAATCAATAGGATATTGATTTTGCACAATACTTCAATACTGTAACCTTTGAACCATAAATATAGAAAATGGCACATCTTGTAAAATGATACTAGCATTCTTACTTTAAGGTTTAGGGCCTGGTATCTAGAAATTATTCCCTGTTTGGAACAGCTGTAATTTTTGCATGTGATAGTGAAAGGATGTTTCCTTACAGTGAATTGAATTTGGGTTCTTCCTTGATATTCCAGAACCTCTATGAATATAATAATAATAATGCACTTTGTAAGTTAGTAGTGCTTTCTCGTGAATCTCAAGAAGACATGATTCATAACCTTCAGTTACAGGATATGTTAAATTTGGGATAATTAATCCATAGGCTTGTTCCCAAGTGGTATGCTGGCATAGGCTTCTTGAGGAGCAGTGTTTTTTTATTCTCTATAGAAGGAAGCCTTGTACATAGCAGAAGCTGGGGTTTAAAAATGCCAGTATGTGTGAGTTTTGTTACTGTGGCTCTCTTAGCTTGTGATCATAACCAGTGAGAATGTCTTTTGGCTGCATGCAAAATGTATAGAGGGGAGTAGTAAAAGGTTTTAAAACACACTGCATAGTAATCCTTTCCTTGTACATCTTTTAAGACTTTATTTACTTTTGATCTCTTCTTATAAGTGTAGTGATGAAAAGAAAACCAAATACTTTTAAGATAATAAATGAGGTACCATATTGCAGCATAGATCTGACCAGATTTGTGAGTTACGGCAGTTCAGATTTCTGTATGTGGGTGAGACAAAAGTAAATGACTTTCCCTAACTTCTGTGAATGTCATTGGCAGAAGCGAGTGACACAAGTGCAAACCATTTGTTTGTGCGTTAGTTAACAGAAAGTTGTCAGTCACCACTGAGCTCTTTCTGTCAGGCACTTCTTCCCCTCCCGAGGGATGGATAGGCTGTATATACAAACTGCAAGTCATCTGGCTAGTACTGCTCTTGGTTGTCTTTTCTTAATACACAGTGTCCTCTCTAATGTGTGAGAGCAAAGGAGAAGCCCTTAGTCTTTAGTCTTACAAAGCTGCTAGTCATTCTTGTGAAGCTCCATCTTAATCGCTA
>VZZY01011239.1:29021-42766 GCA_013400335.1 Eurystomus gularis | reverse complement strand
AGTATTAATTTGAGATGTGTTGAACTTTGAACTGAATTTCTGTGGTTTGTCATTTTTGTGTCTTACAGATCTGCCTTAAACTGACAGAAACAGGGTAGCGGTAGTATTTGCCCTGTTTGGTAGTGTAGAAGGTTAAAATGGAAAAAGGCATGTGCAGTAGTGTGAGGAGGGTTAGACTGCACTTCTAGATGATAAGCCAATGCTTATCATGTTGATCTAGGTTTTGCAAGTCTTGGTTTATTCACCTGACTGTTTACATGCTTCCCATATAAACAAATCACTATGGGTGATGTTCTACACAGAAATAAATAGTGGAGCCGGCTTTTCCCAATTTAGCTGTTAGATACTGAAGTTCCCCCAAAGTCCTGTTTAGAAGTTGGCCAACTTTGTTTGTCCTTTGTCTGTGTGTGAAAGAATGTGTTATCTGTTACATACTTTTACCATAAGGGAGTTATAAAGCTAAGTACAAAAATGATTTTGTTGTGATTCACAGTTAGCTCTTAGCTTGATCTTGGGAAAGTACAGCTTTTTTGAAATGCATAGGTTGTTTGTTGTGAATTTGGTTAATATGCTTAAAACTAGTCTATTTTTAATATACACCCCCTGCTGCACATGTTAAAAGAAACAAAAATCAGTGTACTATTGTTTACTGATCAGTGCCAGCTGTACTTAGTTAATGCTTGTCTACATGTGGAAGTTAGACTCTTTGAAATGTTAGAGGAATACTGTTTAACCTCAAAATGTTCTTAACTTTATTCTTTGTTCAAAGATTTCTTCTCATGAGACCTTAGTTCTAGTATGTTTCCCTTATTTACCATAGGAAAAAAAAAAGCCGTCTTCCTGTCATTTTTGCCCCAATATCCTGGAGCAAATTAAAGGTAACTTACGAGTTTTTCCAGAAAGATCTCTTTCCTATTTTATCTTTGTGAACACATTTTCTTTCTCTTGTTTACCTCCACGAATCTCACCTTCAAGTGTATTCTCATTCACACAGACACTACACTCTCCTTTTGAGAAATGTCCCAGAGTGGCATTCCTTTTCTCCCTTTTCATCTTTATTTATCTGTGCATTTTCCTTAGAAAAATATAATTATGAAAACAGTTAGGAAGAAATGGAATCTAGCTAATATTTTAAAGCCCTAGAGGGGTTGCCAGGAGGTAACTGTGGAATTACACTCTCTAAAGTTCAGCATTTTTCAGCTACGAGAATTTTGTTCAGAATCATCTATCTTCTCAGAGCTTGTTTTTCCCTTTATACAGTGGTAAGTCACTAGAATTGCATCGTTGTGAAAGCACCTAAAATGAAAACAAAGTCTGGAAAAAAGTAGCCTGTTTTCCATTTACATTTTATACTTTATTTTCTTGTGAAGATTTTTGCTATTGTTTGTTTTCCTTTTTAAACAAATGGAATTGTTAATTTTCATTTTTACTTCTGGAAATATATTTTTGCTAGGACAGATATCCTAGTATATCTACACAGCACAGTAATCTCATGCTACATTATAAGTCCTTGAGCTGATGCTGAGCCATCAAGTAGATCTCTCTGTAGAGAATCACCACACTGGGAAGAGATGTTTCCTTAGTCAGATTCCTGTACAGGCTATACAGCCACATTAATTTGAGGGCTGCACTTATAAGGTGCAGGGCTAATTAAATCTTTGCAGGCATGTGACACCACACAATAAGCTTCATAAGGGGCTAGCTGGTAGTTCTTCAAGTAGCACTCCATTCTGCACTACAAAGTGACTGAACCAGGGAGGTGCTTGCTGGTTATTTCAGGAGATTTTTTGCATATTTGAAATATTTGAAAAATCTATATTGCCTCAGTTTTGCTGCTATAGTGCATCAAAAACCTGCTTAACTTATTGCCTACTTTCAATCCTGGATCTCTTTCATTAGGGATATCATCACAGAATGACCAATGTAGAACAGAGAGCCTCTGAGATTTGGCATAAGGTAGAAGGTAGATGAGATTCCTGCTGCAGTTATGAATTTAGATAGTCCTCATTAACAATCTCAATCTCTGAGATGTCAGCTCTGTTGCAGTCCTTCACTATTTCAGATTTCTTGTCTGAAATATCTTAAAACATATTTACACTAATATGTAGGCATGGTCCAAGATCTTAGCTTGGAGAGCTTTCGATGGCTCTTATGTTAATCTATTTATATTAGAACCAGAAACTGGCTGTATTTATGAAGGCCAGTCTTCAAATAGCATTTATGTAGACGTTGTAGTAGAGTTGGTATGATGGTGTATCATGAGATATCTCAGGCTATTGCAGTTACATAAGGATGTAATGATTTTTCTTCACCTAATTAACAGTGTCCACCTATCCTGTCTTTACAAGTACTTTTAGACCATTTTACGTGGAAGTTGATGAGATTAATCTTAATCAAGAGTTTCAAATGACTTTTCAATGGTGATTTGAGGTAACCTTTTCAGCCTAAACTACATTTAAATGAGAGGGAGTGTTTGCAGTCAGATGTGGCCTCTCAGCTGGGTGGTGGTAATTAACAGCCAAGAAAAAGATAGCTTCTTAAATAATTGCTCAGGCATAACTGACCTGTGAACTTAGTCTATTTTGGTGCAACTGACAGAATATAGAGGTTCTTGTTCAACATATAAAATATTTGTTTTATGGTGCTAAACCAATATTTATGGTTTATTACTGTAAATATTAAACATTTTTGATTGTATGACATGCTACATCTATAAGGTTAAAACATAACTGAAGACAAGTGCCAACATTTGCAGCAATTATTTCAGGTATGCTATTTCACCAATGCAATGTACTTCAAAGATTTTCTTTAAGCTGTAGGCCAAATTTGGATTCCCTACTTTTCCTGAATTCAGATGAGTAAAAAAAAATTGCAGACAGTAATCATGCAACAATTTCTCAGAGAGTGACTATCAGAAAAATGGTATAATATATAGTACTCTAGTTTGTAGTGAATGTTAGAAGGATCAGAAGAAGATGAGGAGGGAGAAGATAACCTGGGGGAGGAAATTGGAAGGAACATTTTTTGTACTAATGTGATCTTTCAATGTTTATTCAAAGCAGACAAGCTCTTGATTTATAGTATTTTGCCTGTTAAATGTATTGTTACTTATTTTACTGACACCATTTTTAGTTTTACTCTAATGCCAAGTCTGAATTTTCACTTCCTTGGAATAAAAGTAATTTCACTAGGTTTCAGGTTTTCAGAAGATGATGAGTGGAGAGAAATTCCTCAAAGCCTGTAACAACAGCATGAAATTATTGTTAGTTGAAGGAAATGATACTAGCATAAGCAGATTTTCTTGTATTGCTAGATTAGTCATCTTAAATTTTTTTATTTCTCCCCTTTTTCTCACACGTTGAGAGGATTGGGAGGTGTGATGCTGGTAGGTTAAAAGCTGTCTAAATTAAGAGAGTAAAAATATAAGCTTTACTTGTGTACTGATAACCTGATAGGATTAATGAGTGATCATACCCATGAAAATTACTGTAAGAGAGGATTTCCGTCCTCTTCATCTCAACTGATGGGACTTAAAGTTGCATATACTAGGGCATGAGAAAGGTTATTTTGCTGAGTAAGGCAACTTAGGGATGAAAGGCTAAAAAATTACTTGGAAGTGACGTATTGGCCTACATGCAGCTGTCAGTTGCTCTAGTCATCCATACACACATTGAGCAATAGGGAAAAATCTCTTTATATTGTGGGGTTGTCAGTATTGGTAATTACTGCTGACCCTCCTAATGTCGGGCTATCATCATAACATAGAAAAGCAAAACAATAATTTAAAATAACTTATATTTTGTAAGGTAGATTGAATTTCTACTATTTTTCTTACTCCTAACATACTTTGGGCATAAGACTGGTTTTTTTAATCAAAAAGCCTCCAGTCTCTCTGCACGTATGTCTCTCTCTCCCTGTCTCATACATGCACACACACAGAGAGAAAATACTTTAAAATTACTAGTACGACCATCAAGCCAAGGAGAGTGCAACACTTTAATGAGTAACCTGTTATTCTTCTTATACCAAAAGATTTTTCTGTTTGGACTTGCTTCTGAAATGAATTGCCAGAGCCTCCAGGATGGGTGCCCTCTTTGCCAGGCTGTCTTGTGAAGGAATAGCAACACACCAAAAACTCAGTAAACAGCACAATAGCCCTGTTTTCAGTGGTGATGGAATCTTCTGTAATACAGAGGGCTTCATACCTGACCTGAGAAAATTCAGATAAAGTTGTGTTAGTATTCAGGAAGCTGTTCCTCTGAAAGGAAAACAGTTTTTAAATAAAACAAATTTAACCATTTTCCACCTTCACAACCCCTCCAAGAAATGCACAAGCCCGAGAAGTTTTTAATTATTTAATATATACCAATGAAATAATAATAATGGCGATAAGTGCAGGGTCTTGCACCTGGGAACACATAGCCCAGGAATGCAGTTCAAACCAGGATCCACCTGGCTGGAAAGCAGCCCTGTGGAGAGGGACCTGGGGATATTGGTGGACAGCAGGCTCAACATGAGTGAGCAGTGCCCTGCAGTGGCAAAGAAGGCTGGCAGGATGCTGGGTTGCATTAAGAGGGGCATCACTAACAGAGATAAAGTCATTCTCCTGCTTTACTCAGCACTGGCCAGACCACACCTTGAGTACTGTGTTTGGTTTTGGTCTCCACTGTACAAAAAAGGCGCAGACAAGCTGGAGAGGGTCCAGAGAAGGGCCACAAGGATGGTCAGGGGACTGGAAGACCAACTGTATGAAGAAAGAATGAGAAAAATGGGTATGCTCAGCACTGGGAAGAGAAAGCTTAGAGGAGACCTTATTACAATGTACTGGTACTTGAAGGGTGGCTATCAAGAGGAAGGAGACTCCCTTTTTACAAAGGGTGATGGCTGCAAGCTGCTCCTGGGGAAATTCTGATTGAAGTCTAGAAGAAAGTTTTTTCCAATGAGAACAATTAAGCATTGGAATAGTCTTCCAAGGGAAATGGTGAATTCTCCAACATCAGACAGTTTCAAGACTCATCTTGACAGGGTGATGGCCCATCTCACTTAAACTACACTTAAGGTTGGACTAGATGATCCTTCAGGTCCCTTCCAATCTAGCGTTCTATGAATCATGAAACCACTATTTTTTATGTAGCTATAGTCCAGCACAGTTTTGGTAGAGCCTCACTATTGCTCTCCTCTTTTACAGCTGCAAAATCTAAATCAAATCCTCAGTTCACAATCAATGTAAATTAAAAAGTGTCTTCTTTACACCTATTTGAACTTCAGTCATTGAAAATGGTGAAGTTTGAGAGTTCTGACTGCTCTTTTGTCTTATAAAAAGTTGGCAAATATTATGTTAATTTCTAGCACAGACTATTTATTCTGACGGGAATTTTTTCATGAACTCACTATTTCAAATTGTTTAGAAAAAACTGAGATCTAGATAGGCTAGTTAAATGATAAATAACCTGCTCTTTTTACTAGCTCCATCTTTAATAACCTAGTTAAATGATAAATAATCTGTTTTTACTAGCTCCATCAAATTTGCCAATAAGAAGAGTGTCAACTTTCCGTGAATCCAATAACATGTACCGATTGGACTACATCCCCTCATTCTCAAATTGAAGAGTCTCATCATGTGCTGTTAACTCAGCCCGGTTATACTAATTGGAATTGACTGAATTTCTGCTCCCTGAACCCATCTGTCCCTAGACGTATACAGCTTTTCAATGGGAGGCCTTGGCCCAATCACAAAGGACATGTCATAATTCTCCTTGTTAACACTCTGGGGAAGGGATATGCAAGAGAGTGAGTCAACAAAAGAGATTTCTGAGTCAAGCGCTGGGAATGGGCATGACTTATGTATGTGGATTGAAACTTTAATCTTTGCAACTTTTTAAGTAAGGCATTTGAAAATGTACAGTTTAGCTAAATACTAATATATGACCATTATTGATTAGTGCTATGCTAATGTGGAATACGCTACATATTAATGAAATACCAAAGGAAGGATAAGGAATTATGCAGAGTGGGTGGATAGGAAATAAATAATATATTAGAAGTAGCTGAGGGCTCTCTGACGGGCAGGAAAATTAAAATGTATGGTTTTAAGAGAATGTTTTAATAACTGATGGGAATAGGTGGCTACTGCTTGTTAGGTTGAGTTAGCGGAGACAGCAGGGAGGGGACAAACTACACTGAAGTTTTCAGGGAAAAGTGTATGTAGATGTTATAGGGGCACTTTAAGACACCTGGGGCAGGTCCAGTCATAAACATCTGAAGATGGTAATTTTGTTCAAGATGAGTAATGTATGATGCAAAATGGGAATGACTGGAGAAAAGCCACAGTGTCAGGAAAATAAGATTAAATGCCCTTGGCAGGTTCCAGGAGAAAAGCACACGTGCCTGAGCAAGAGTCAGGGCTGGGAGGAGAACTGGGACAAATGTACCCTGTTGCCAGTAGAGGATACAAGCAGGTAAGAGTGACCAGTAGAAGAAGCTGTCTAGATAACTGTGAAGAAAAGTCTGGGCCAATATTAAGCTGATATTCTTAACTTCTGTCCCAGATACATCTGCATACACATTCTCCTCCTAGATGCTTTTTATCTGTCAAAATGAAAAGGGAAATAGTAATATCTGAGCTCTCTGGCATTTTGGGGATGTCAGCAATGAAAACGTAGGCCAGCAGCATGTCTGTCATTCTGTACTGGCTGTCGGAAAGGCGAATCAGCCTCCATGTGTGAATACCCTGTGATGTGTCTGAGACCTGGAAACTTAGTTGTCTTTTTCTTGCTTTATAAGTGGGTTTGTAACCGCTATGCTGTCAGTCTGAAGTGATTTTGAAAATGTCACTGTTGTAATTAGTAAGGAAAAAGCCATTTATTCAGTTTTGGTATCCACTTATTGTTCATGCAAAACATATAACAAGCATCTGTAACTCTTTAATTTCAGATTCTTTTGATCTTGTATGTATGTGTGCATGCAATGAAATGATGGAGACTCATGCTTTTTGCAAGCTTTTCTGTGATTTAGGAAAAAAAAATCTATTTAAGTATAAATTACCAGAATAACAGGACCATTTTGAAACTGAATGAGCTACATTATCAAACAATGGAAATTTGCAAACAATGGAAACTATGGTAACATAAAAAATGAAAAGGCTCCAAGAGAACCTTGGTATTACACTATTTCTAACTGGGAAACTGAAAACGTAAAGAAATCCCCAAGGAAAAAAAGCCCCTTAAAACAACAAAACTCGATGTTTTATAAAGTACTATGCCTGTGTTTTCAAAGAGAGCCCATAGATACATAGCCAAATGCTGGTCTTATATCATTTCTTTAAGGGATGAGAAAGTACTAAGCTCCCAAGTCACTAGGGCCAGCTACTGCTAGTGAGTCATGATCATACACTAGATTTTGCCACTGCTTTTACAAATTTATCTCTCCTTAGCTTAATTGAATAATTCATAAACTATCCTAAGCAAAAGGTATTATAGAAAGCTGTGAAAAGTATGTTATCAAACACTGTATATAGACTTTCAGGCAAATTAACATTGTGTGTTAGCTAGGTCTTGAAAGGACAAAGTTGTCAAGTTCAAATAATGAAATGTTTCTATTCAGCTGCACTTTCCTTCTCTGCTAGTTAAATTGGTAATTAATAAGTTAGCAGACATGTAGTCTTGAAGTTGATACAAGGCAATATTTTTTGAAATATTGCTCTACTGCCACATGTGAACAATAAACTTATTTCTATGAGAGGGCAATAGTATATCAGCAGGCATCTCTATATTTTTGCTCTGACAAATACTTTGTCATTTTTCAGGAGGTATAAATTAGTAAAGCTTTAAACCACTTTTTTTTTGTAGTCTGACAGTGAACACTAGTTGAGAGTCTGTCCCATTTTTAACTAGAACAAAATAAAATGTATGGAAAAGACTGCAGTCTACAGGCTATATTCCCTCTTTGAAATGCTGGAGAAATAAAAACAACAAAACATAAATTTTTGGATTGTTGAGAAGCCACAGATACTACATACCAGGTAGTATAGCTTCACGGTTTATAATACTGGGCTGAATTTTTCAGCAGTTACATACTAATGCTATTAACCTAAACTGAATTTGTGGTTGATTTCTTAAGCCTTTCACTCTGTAGTACTTTTAGTACTAGCCTGTATGTCTTCTGTTTCTTGTTTTCTTTCGTATTTCTCAATCACCCTAGCTTTCACAGCAGTAGAAAATGAACATTTTTTTTCATGATAGAATAGTTGGTAATATGTAGACTTTGAGTAATTTTGGATACATTAGTAAAGGTCTGTGGAAAGACCAGATAATAGATTGAGTCTTTTGTCTCTATTTGCACATTGAGTTGAACCTGCACTGACATATTTGCTGTAATTGCTTATTTTTAGCATAAAACCAACAGAACTACTGGATTGAAAAAAATAACTCAGCTGACTCACCTGGTACCACACAATAAACATATTAATTTTCAAGATTACATATTTTAAAACAATCTAGGACTGATTAGAATTTATTATATAAACATGAATCAGGTAGGAAAGGCCAGATCTTTCCTACCTAAACGCATTTAAGTGTGAGAGGTGGGATTCCTGTGACTAAATGTTCCTGTTTCTATTGGACCTATTCACCCTGAACTCTTTCTGTATTCAGTGACCATCCAGTTGACAGAATCCAAGCTATGATTTGCTTTACCTTGAGGTGGACTTCTAAAACAGGCCATATGAGCCATTCCTTAAACAGAGCTGCTTCTCTTTTTTTGTCTTTAAGGAAGACACAGCTTGGCTAGATAAGTTGTAGACATTTACCTTAGGTGTGTATAATACTGTTCTGTCAGTGGGCATACAATGTGACAAATGTCCTTGTGTAGAAACATATCTCTACTCTCCCTAATCTGAAGCACTTTTGATGATCAATTTGTAAACTAGGCTAGGTACTGAAATTCTGCATGGCTGAAGCTATATAGGATCCTTTTTCCACACACTTACTTTCAGGGAAAAAGACACTGCATTAACAATGCAACCACTTTGTACCAAGGTGAATTTCTTGCCATTGTTACAGGTTGTTTTTTAACCTGAGTTCATGAAGACTATAACCACAGAGCTATTTTTGTCCCATTTTGGCAATCATGAGACCACAGCAAGTTAAATAATTCCTTGAAAAGATGTTTTTAGACCTCTCCTATTCCTGCCTTTACTTCATCTTCTACTAATATTGGTTGCAGTATGGAAGAAGATGTGTGGGGTTGCAATTGAAGTAGCTAGGATGATTCCCATTGTTTTCAATGAGGTTTGGGTGAGATAAATTTGTGTAAAAATAAATGCAAATTTCCATATTTTTCTTATCTGTATCTTAAAGAAGGAGTTCCAACATTAGTTCAGAGGCTTTATCAAAAATTAAATTAAACTTTTAATGGAGGTCCTTGAAGGGATGTTGATTACACATCACTCACCCTATGTAAGTCAAAGACATTCAGTGAAGGTCCATCTGAAGTGTCATAGTCTTCCATGGAATTATCATGTCAGTGAATATCCTACAAGCACAATTAAGTTGTATCGTGTTTTAAAATAGAAACTTAGAATTTTTTATACAGTGGCACTGCTTCAGGTTCTGACTTCATTGATAATGTTGTAAATTTTGAATGACAATATAGCTGTCAGCAGAGACTTCCATTAGTATAAGTGGGATTTGAGACATTCTATAAAAATAGATACATAATGGAACTATACATGCTTACTGCATGAAAACTGCTTATCGGGCTTAATTTAAATATTAGACGGCAAGTCTGCAGTTCTAAAGCTGCACAATTTGGCTTAAGTCTTCAGAAAAATAGAGGCAGAAAACTCACTGAGAACAGTTATGTTTCTGGCCAGAGCGCATGCCAATCAGAAAAGGGAGTTTCTAAAGGGCAGAATTGCTGAGCAGCCTCCATGTAATCTGTGCTTTTGGTTTCCAGACTGCACAATGAACAGCCATACTACTTAGTTCATCAAAGATTTCTGAAGGAAAAAAAAATTCTAATGTGAAAAGCAGTGCTGGGAAAAGCAAGGAAGAAAGAAAAAAAAAAAATCACCTTTTCTGAGCTTCGTAGGCATCTTCTAAGGATAAGGAGGGGTGAGGGGATAGCTAGTGACTCTTCATTTTGGATAGAAAGTAGCTGCCTTTCATGGATTACATGGATCCTATCTGTATCTTTTAAACTCCCCAACCACCATTATTTAATTCTTTTATTTAATTGAGTCACCTAGAATTCCAAATTGAACAGATCACTTATATTACATCAGAATTTTTTTTTTAGAAGGATTTTTGTAGAGTTTTTTGGTGGTTGTTGTTGTTACCAAGCAAAACCATCTTTTGTTCAATTTTTAATGATGTGAGCAGCACTCCCAACCCAACTTAAACAGTGTCTTTTTCTTTTCTGCTCACCTCCAAGGTTTTGCTTCTCAGCTTTGGCTCAGGGTAACACTTGCAGGCAACTTGCTTATATCGGAGGTATAATTAGTCTGTATTTTACAGTTTTCCACAAGCATACATGCACACAGTAAAAATAAATCAAGACTCTGAATTAAAATTCCTAGAAAATTTCTATGACTACCACATAACTCCAGGTCTTGAATGATGTTGCGTGTGCCTTGTGCTTTTTAGGATGCCTCTTTTCATCCGTCTGTAAATTAAGAAGTTCCTTCAGTTTCTCCCTGCATGAAAAAAAAAAAAGCACTTACAAACATTTAGCTTCATCAGGGTGTCTCTCAACTCACATATCATCCATGGTTTTGAAAATTGGGATGCAACTTCGTTTTGCCCTTAGTCTAGCAAAGTTTCAACTAAGTATCAATTTTGTTTTGTCATGCAAGAAACTGTGGTGCATAAAGGAAGATTGTTTGGCATTGTTATGACCTAGAAGTGTATTTATTAGCCTTCTTAGCTGACTGTTTTTGATATAGATGCCCTGAGATACTATCCCTTTTCATAAATGTTGGAATAAAAAATAAAAATATTAGACAGTTGGAAATGAGAGACTCTTAAAACTTCCCATCTGCATGACTTGCAGTAGCTATTTACAGTGTCACCAGCAATATTGCTAAGGATTGCAAGTTCTAATTCCCAAAATGAAATGCCAAGCTCTGTGTCCCCTAAGATGAATCAGCACAACCATGACAGATATTCAGCAGCTGGAGGACATGATTTTGACATGTATCTGTTGAAAAAAAGTAAGAATGTGAAGTTTTTTCTTAGTGTGATACTAATGAACATGGAGAGCTGAAACAGTTTGCAGAGAAACATTAAAATTCTGCATCTTATAAGTTCTTTTAATCGTCTTTTTTTTTCAGATTCAAGGTCATAAAAAATCATCATTCAGACATTAATATTTTCCAGTGCAGTAATATATACAATTAAAATAAAATCCTTTATTTGTTCAGAGATTTTAGCAGGGCTAAGGATAGTTAGTTTGATGCTATGTAGTTTATAAGTAAATGAAACAGCAATTACGTTAAAAATAATACTAATAAAAGTGATAACCCCTAGTGTCTCATGGCAAATACTTTCAGTCAAGTAGGTGAAAAAGCAGCATAGAACTCTTTGGACATATTCCCCTTGATTACTAGTGGATACAGGCTTTTCAGCATCTCTTTTATTTTTGTGAGGTGTCTCTTGGCTCTGCAAATCCTTTACAGCAGGACAGTTTCTATATTGTTTCTGTGGTAGAAGCTGCTATATCAAATGGAAGCATCTACCTTTCCGAGGAGGAATACAGTCTTGAAAGCCAATTTCTTCCTGCAAGATCAGTGATGCTTCAGAAACAATTTGCATTGTTCAGCTGGTTGCTTGACCAGATGAATCTTCCTCACAATTTGACCATGACTAACAGCTACCTCATTCTCTCTCTTAATGTTGTGTATGTATGAATTTCCCAAGCTGTGTTGTTCTGTCTAGTTTATGAATTCTGTATATTTTATAGCCAATATTAATTTTCTGTAGTACAAAATCAGTATAATAATTTGAGAATCCTGGAGCCAAGTTCTGATGCCCTTTGAGTCTTGGTATACAATAGAATATTATTTAATTTAGCATTTAAATGAATGACTGTTCTTAAATGCCATAGCTGACCATATAAACACCCTAGAATACCAGTAAGATAATGTATATCTGTAAACTTGTAAAGTAGACTGCTTTAAATTAAACTTCTACTACTGAAATTTAAGCTAGCATGCTTTCTCTTTGCAAATGCACAAAAATAGCTAAGGTGCCTTAAATTTTAAATAATAGCTTGTGGTGGTCTAGCTTGACTGCATTTCACCATATGCTAATAAACTTTTTCATACTGAAGGGCACAAATGTCAGTGTTATTTATTACTGAAATGGAAGCACTTGCCACAAATCCTAATATGAAAGGACCTAACTCCCTCTATTCTGCCCCGAGTTTAAGAGGAAATTCCATCTCTTCAAGCTTTGTCTTTTAAAGCTTTTTTTCCTTTGCATGATTTATATGCATCTTTTATCTTTTATCAACTTTTGCATCTTTTATCAACTGATCATGTCAGTGAAAGTTAAACACTAATTTATAGCTAGACTCCTGTAGTAGATTTGTGCTAAAGAACAGCTGAAAGGCACTGCCTTTAGTGTACTACTAGCGTAAAGATATCCAAAATGATTGTTTAGTGCAAAGTATTTTGTTCTCATTTATGGTTTTATGACCTTACAAACGTTTTTTGTGTGTGTTTCATAAATTAAGGGTAAGTATAATACATCACAATGACTAAAAAAGGCAAAAGACATGTCCATTGTATTCTTTATATGTAATTGAATCTGCTTTTTTGGTTGTCCAACAAGCTACCTTAATGAATAACTTTGAGGAAAAAATAAAGTGCTCTGTGAAGGGTGAGAGATGATGCCCGTACTAACTCCCTGTCATTTCAATACCAGTCCATCTACCTCACTTGGATAACTCTTTGGAATTCCAAATAAGCAAACAGGAATTTAGTGCAGACTATAGTTTTATCTTTCAAAAGTGTCTATGTTCAAAATGCCCTAAACTCACTTGCCCAAATGATGTTTGAAGGAGTTAATCACTCCAATCTCTAGAAATCTCTTTTCTGTCAAGGTTCATTGTTAAATGCCATTTTTTTTTATTTTTCCTTACTTGCTGTGCTAAAAATTTAACACACAAAACCTGGAAAGAATTCTGAAATATAAATCTGATTTACATTTTACTATTCAGAAACCATAATGTAAGTTCTGCCCTGGGTTGGAGCAGAGATTCATTTGGGTTTCTATACTGTCTCTGATAGTGTCTTCTGACAGGTACAGAAGTATTCCTGGTGCATGTGTATCCCTTGGTACACTTTTCCAGGTCCTGGCAGGCAGTGATTTAAGCTGGAGGTTCCTTGGGTTACTGTACTTAACGCTCCCAGTGGATCTGTCTTTGGGCATTTGATTAATGTCTTCTGAATCTATTTACAGAGTTGGTCCTCACTATTTCCTGCAGCAATGGTTTCCTCTGTTAAAAGGTGTTATGTGCTGGATCAGTACACTACTGATTTATTCAAAGGGATGCAGATATTTTCTGTTTGATCGTGACTTTTTTATCCAGGTAGTAATACTTGACTTTTCTGGGAACTTGAAGGGACACTGCCAACTGAACCGGCATTTCAAGGAATTTGTGACAGTCACCATGTCTCTTCCCTGAATGGCAGTAGTTTAGATCTCCTGATCACATAAGTAAGTATGGTTAATGCTTTTTTTTTT
>VZZY01011239.1:0-28999 GCA_013400335.1 Eurystomus gularis | reverse complement strand
TTTTTTGGCCATGTGTTTCCTTTTGCAAAAAATGGGTTTCATTTTATTGCCTAATCATTCTGTAATGTGAGATGTTCTGCAGTACCTCTGGGTGAAATTTGTGTTTGAATGTCTTGAACTATTATTTGTCAGCTGCAAATTTTGTTACCTCTTCTGGATAGTTTATGAATTCTTTTGAACATTATGGCAGCAAGAATGGTTGTGAGCTACCCTGGTAACAACCATCCATTGTGAAAACTGATTGCTTATTCCAAGAGTTTGTTTTCTGTCTTTTGACCAATTTTTAATCTGTGAAGCATGCCTTTGCATTCCATTACATCTAACTTTCTTCAACAGTTTCTGGTGAGGGACTTCATCAAAATCATTTTTGAACTCTAACATGTGATGAATTTTTGTCCTTTCCCATCATGCTTTGCAACTAATTTAAAGGAACTCCAGTGGACTTATGAGCAAGGGTTGCTTCAAAAACCTCTTTTAAAATATGGCTGTTGTGTTTGTCACCTTTTTCTCATATGCCACTAGATCTACATTATGGAAGAATTAGTATATACCATATCCCAGTTAGAGGGTTATCATATGGGAACTACAGGCCAGTCAGCCTTATCTCAATTCTTGGGAAGGCTGTGGAGCAAATCCTTCTGGAACTTAAATGATAAAAGGCAACTGGAAACAGCACAGATGTACTAAGGATAAACTGAAGGCTGACCGATGTGATAACTTTCTGTGATGAGGCAACTGGCTTTGTAGATGAAGGGAGAGGAAGGGATGTTGCTCACTTTGACTTCAGCAAGTCCTTTCACATGGTTTCCCATAGTATCGTGTGGCAAGTTGGTGAGACATGGACTGGAAAGGTAGACTATGAATTTTGTGGAAAAAAATATCTGATCAGCTGGTCTCAAAGGGTTTATCAATGGCATCAAGTCCATCTAGTGGCCGACTACCTGTGGTGTCCCTCGTGTCACTACTGGTTTATGTCCTGCAGCCTGGGAAGAAATGGGCATGGGGTGTGAGGGGAAGAGTCAGACTCTACTTAAAGGTAGGCAGGATGATAGATGACAAACACAAATTACAATCCTGGAAAAGTTGATAGAGTGTTAGGAAATGAAATTTCAAATTGAGGATGGTCTAACACTTGAACAGGTTGCACAGAGAGAGTCTGGAGTGGTCAACCTGCTCTAAGCTGCCCTGGCTTTTAGCAGAATTTTGGACTGGAAGGTCTTCAGAGGCCTCTTCCGAAGTAACTTATATTATGATTCTCCATCTCCATGACAGGGAAATTGTGGTATGGGAGCTTACATCCTCCTTTTCTTTTGTAGAAAATTTCTGTACAAATAGCAAATTCAGCTCTCTGTTTTGGTTTTGTCTTCTTTGTACTCTATCTTCCTTGCACTTTTCTTTTGGTTTCTGATACGTTTACTGACTTTCTGGTAGAATTTTGCTTTCCAATGTTAGCCCCAAAGTGTTTGTATTTCTGAAAAGTTACTTCACAAAATGCTTGTGACTTTATTGTCTTTTTACATTTCAATTTAATAAAGCCTGAAGTTTGTTTTAAAATTTTTCTATAATTGCACACAGTTCCTGCTTTCACAAAGCTTTTCCAATTATTTTCTTCTATTCTTTAACTAGTGTGGATTTTTGAGATGCAGGTGTTTTTTTTACAGATGATCTATATTTATTCTGAGCATCCTATACAGGTTTCCCAACCAGTCCTCATAGCACCAGAAACTGTTGGTTTTTATTTTTTCAGGTTTTGTTGGTTTTGCTAAATATTATCGCTAAATCATACATTTTTTAAAAGAAGCAATCCTGTCTGTCCCTAAAAATGTATGCTTTGCATCCATCACTTAATGTAGCATTTACTTAGTCTACACAGAGATATGTGAAGCTTTCTCCCAGTACTGTTTATTAGTCTTCTCTCTTAAGTCTTTATACTTGTTTCCTTCAATCCTGAAAGAATGGTCACTCTTATGAGATATTAAGTTTAATTGAGATGCAATGTCCGCTTTTCATGTCATTGTCCTTGCAACATTTGTCTTTCTCATAGGCTAATTCAGAGCCATGGTGTTTTATATTTTAAACAACTCAATTCCAGACTTCAATGAATTAACACTGTGGAAAACACAATTTTATGGACTCCTGAAATTCACTTTAATATATAGTTTCATTATGGGATAAAGCACACAACAAGTCTGCTTTATTTAGCTTTGAATTTCAGAAAGCAAGGTAGGAAATGGTGTCTTAATACTTTCCAATAGAATCCCTACTTAATTTACACTTCTAGTGACTGAAATGTGTTTTGTCTTAACTGGCATCAGATAAAAGGGGCCAAAACCAGGTGAAGCAACAAGCACATTTCCTCATTAATTTCATACACTTTTTTCTCATTCTTATGTGCAACTTTATTATGACCACACTCAGAAATCTGGTAATGAATTCAGAACACAAAAAGAGAAGAACAGTTCTACCAGAAATTTAAGTTTCTGATGCATTTCAAGATGCCACATTTCTAAGGGGAACAGAATATATCATAAATATGTACAAGCTCTCTTTCTTTAAATTATTTCAAGTACTTAAAATTCTGTAATGCTAAAGTGGATATAGGGGAAAAGTCCCAAAGGATTAGTGATTCATTGGCAGTGAAAAATGTAAGAGGGTTAAAAAATGTACATGTCCTTATGTTAACTAAGTCTTGGACATAAACATGAGCTTTAATGTATTTTATTGAATTTGCATTTAATTCACTGTGTTGTAGACAAACCTTAATTTCCAAAGAAATATTCTTTATACAGCAGGATTGAGTGACCTGCGAAAGAGTGGAAGTAAAGACTGAAGGGAAGAGACAGCCTGCCCTAATCTCAGCTTTGTTAGCCAGTCCTTCTAAAGGACTAACGATTTGAAGGAACCTTGGTAATTTTAGGAGGATCATTGCTCAATATTACTAGAAACCATATGCAGGCTGTTTCATTCTCATGATCAAACTCAGCAGACACTCTAAGTAAAGCATGTCCTTTAAGTATTTCCTATAAATTAGGTGTAGATTAAACTAGAGAATCAGGAAAGACTTGCAATGCACACAACTGGATCACAGTTTAGATGTTGCCCAAACTGCCCATCCTATGATAACAAAGCAGATCTTTGCTCCAAAGACTCCAGAGGAGCTGACTGGCCATACGGTTTCAGATGGTAAGTGTAAGAGACTGCAAGTGCATTATTGCACAGCACTCACCAGGCATGGAGAGTGCCACTTCCCTCGTACCTCCACTAGCAATTCCCTGAAGGACCAGACGGCTAGGTCAAAAGGGCACAGCTGTGCAGATAAAGACATGCCTTCTTGCATGCTGTGCCTTGCCTTAGTTTTGAAAAAATTGTGCTGCTTTAACTGAGCTCTGACCTGAAATAGTTTAGAAATGAAGACATAATAGGCAAAGAAGTTCTAGTGACCTCCCAGCTGAGACTTGTTGAGAGGGTAAATATGACCCATCCAGTGTGGCACTTAGTTTGCAGTTATGCGAGTCAGTAATGTCCACAACATCCCTCTTGCTAAGACTATGACTATATTTGCCCCTGTTCACCCTCAGCAGACACACAGTTTCCACAGATGAGGTAAAAAGTAAAATAAAATTGAAAGAAAGTTCATTTTTAAGTACCAACTAGTTGCTCTAATTTCAAACTGGAGAGCCTGATTTTTCCCTCATTACTTCAGTCTCACTCAGGGGTAGACTTTTTGAATTCTGAAGAGCTATTACTGATTCACATACCAGCATATATGAAGACAAGCTAGGCCCAGAGATAGTGCTTTGCCAATGTCAGATAACATTTGAGCACTGCCATCAACTAATAATACATGTTCATAAAAAGGCTCAAGCTGCTGGGATAATAGATAATTACAGTCACAATTGTCCAAGCAGAGAAATATCCAAATCTCCTGTAGGAAACTGTGAATACATTGGGACTCCTGAGTACAAAATTAACTGCCTAGTTTCAATAAATATGGAAAGAAAACTTCTTAAAAGTTTAGTATGTCATTAGTGTGGGATCTATTGAAGGATTTTTTTCCTTCTACTTTCTCCAAAGCACACCTATTTAAGACTCAGAACAATCCAGGGGACCGCTGCTGCAGCGTGTGGGTAGAGTTCAAAAATGCAAAAGCTCTCTTAATTTCACAATGGAAGTGGAAAATAGAATTTCTGATGATTTTTCAACCATGGCACTTTCTTTAGGACAATGTATAAAGGTGAAAATATCACTTAGCAGCTTTCATTTTTTCACTTTAAATAGCCATGAAAAGAAATAATGATGGCTTCTACTTTCAAGGTGAATTGCATATAATCTTTTCGTTTTGTATTATAGCTCAGATAGATCTGTTCGTTATTTTAATCTTCCTCAGGTTCCTGAATTGATGTTTAATGTCAACAAAAGAATAGCAAAAAGAGGGACAAAAATGCAAAAAGAAGGTATAGAATCATAGAATAGAATCATTGAACATCCTGAGCCAGAAAAGACCTAAGAGGATCATCGAGTCCAACTCCTGACTCCATACAGGGCAACCTTGAAGTAAAACCATATATCTTAGAGCAGTGTCTAAATGCTTCTTGAACACTGGCAGTCTTGGAGCCATGACCACTTCCTTGGGGAGCTGTTCCAGACTGTGTTCTTGGGCCTTGCTAAAGTCATTGTCAGTCACTGCTCTCCTCTTGTCCTGCTAGGACACTCACCTCCTCAAAAAAAGGCTCATGTTGGTCCTGGCACAACTTGTCCTTAGTGAAGCTGTGCTGGATGTTCTCAGATGTCACCTTGTTCTTCATGTTCCTCCAAGAGATCTTCTGGCAGATGTCTGATAAGGACAAGAGCTTTTTCCTGGAGACCTGCTGGAAGGCTCCAGCTCAGGAGCTGCTTGCAATTCTTCCAGTGAAATGGGAGACCTCTTTCTCAGAATAGAAAAAGTGGTGAAAAGCTTTGTCCTTCATACTAGCAAACAGAGCAAGCGTGCATCTCAGACTAAACCTATCCAGATCTCCAGGCTCCAAGGACCTTCCTTGGTAGTCTCTGACAGGCTCCTTGTGTGATATTAGCACCACTGCCCAAAGGATGACAGGCCCTTTCTTCCCCTCTCCCTCAGGGCTCTGCCTAGAAGAAATGGCACTTCTCTATGCTCCAAGAGCAGGACTGGGAGATGGGGAAGAAGGGCCCAAAAAACACTTTGTAATCAGCAAATATTTTATGGAGTGCTGGTAGACTGTCTGGGCCTCCTTTTCCTGTCTGCAGTATCTCTGGATGCTTCACCCCCTCACAGCCACTATGAAGAACAGGACGCTGTGCCACTTTCAGGGAGCCACCTTCATGAGGGGGGGTCTGTGAGGACCCCTAACCCTCCTGGAACCTGCTGGATAGCTGCCACCATCTTGTCTAGGGAAGCCACTCATGGGATGAAGAGAGAGCTGGAGCTCAGGACTCATGAGAGGAGGTGGAGGGCTGTCCCTGTGCCCAAGGGGCAGCGGAAGGGCACAGAGGAGTCATCCCCAGGAAAGGGACCCTCAGTCCCCCCACCCTCCTCCTTCTCCCACAGTAGGGCATCTTTCAGGCCACAGAACCCCCAGTTCCCTAACCAGCCACAGCTGGTCACATGCATTGACTGCATTCACAGTCACCAATCACAGTGGCCTTGTGCTGTCACAAGCCTCCTGACTGCCTTTTGCTCCAGGTGAGCCCTATAAAAAAAACAAGGCCTCTGGCAGCTGACTGACAATTCACTGAGTTTTGAGGCCCTCCAATGCCAGACATAGAATCATAGAATATATTGGGTTAGAAGAGACCTCTAAAGGCCATCTAGTCCACCCCCCTACAACAAGCAGGGTCATCTCTAGGTCAGGTTGCTCAGAGCCTTACCAAGCCTGACCTTGAATGACTCCATGGGGCCTTCCACCACCTCTCTGAGCAACCTGTTCCAGTGCTCAACCACCCTCATATTAAAGAACTTTTTCCTAATGTCTAACCTAAATCTACCCTTTTCTAGCTTAAAACCATTACCCCTTGTCCTGACGCTACAGACCCTTGAGAACAGATCACCTACTGCCTTCTTATAGGCCCCTTTCAGGTATTGGAAGGTCACTATAAGGTCCCCCTGGAGCCTTCTCTTTTCCAGGCTAAACAGCCCCAACTCCCTCAGCCTGTCTTCATAGGAGAGATGTTCCATTCCCCTGATCATTCTGGTGGCCCNGGCTGCTCTCTAGCATGTCCTCTCCCAGCCTATATTGATAATGTCAGTTGCCCTGGCTCAGGGGCAGAACCCTGCACTGAGCCTTGTTGAACCTCATGAGGTTCACCTGGCCCCACCTTTCCAGTCTGTCCAGGTCCATCTGGATGGCATCTCATCCCTCTGACATATCAACTGCACCACCCAGCTTGGTGTCATCAGCAAACTTGCTGAGGGTGTGCTCAATGCCACTGTCAATATGATTAATGAAGATATTAAACAACACTGGTCCCAGTATAGATCCCTGAGAGACACTGATTGTCACCTTTTTCCATCTGGACATTGAGCCATTGACCACTACTCTCTGGATGTGACCATCCAGCCAATTTCTTATCCACTGAACAGTCCTGTATTTCTCCAACTTTGAGAGAAGGATGTTGTGGGGGACCGTGTTGAAGGCCTTGGAGAAGTCCAGATAGAGGACATCCATAGCTCTTCCCTTGTCCACTGATGCATGCTTGGAAGGAAGAGCAACAAGAGTGGCTGCCCTCCTTTGCATGGGAAGCAGTTCCTGGAAGAGGAATAGAGTAGAAAGCCACTTCCTACAAGGGAGAAGTGGAATCAGCAGAGGAGGAAGACCACCCAAAATGGCATGAGAGTGACTGCTTACATGGTACATCCATGATTACACTGTCCTAGGTGCAGAATCTGGCATGTGTTTTTGTTTAATTTCATATAGTTGGTGAATTGCCCACTTTATTAGCTTTTCCCCTAATCCTTACGCAGAGACTCTCAACTGTGTCATCCCCAACTGCAAGTGCTATACAGTCCAGCCCCTCCTTTATGTACAACCCTACCTCTACACCTTTCCTTCCCTGCCTATCTCTCCTGAGAAGCCTATAGCCATCTCTCACAGTACATCTCTCACAGTCACAGGACTCTTCCCACCAGATCGCACTTATATCAATTATGTCATAGCTCTGAGACGGAGTCAAAGTTTCTGTTTCCTCTTGTTTATTCATCATACTGCGTTCATTACTGTATAAACATTTCAAACGTGCTCCAGTGTACTCAGTACATTGTGGACCAGAGTGAAGGCCCACACTATACACTGTCCCTCAAACATCGACATACCATCCTATAGCTTATCACTAGTAACCCTGAATTTATCTTTTCCCCCCTTCAAACCTAGTTTAAATCCCTTCCAGGAAGCCCCGCTAACTCGTGAGCTAAAATATTTTTCCCCCATTGAGAAAGGTGATTCTAACCAGGCCCCAGCAGGCCTAGTGTTGCAAAGACCATCCCAAGATTTAAAACCCTATAATTCTGCTGAGGATACCAGTTTTGGAGCTCAGTATTGATAAGCTGGGTCTGCCTGTTTCTTTTGATGACACTATCTACAGCTGGCAGGACAGAGAAGAATACTAGTACTAGTACCCTAGTACTGCTAGGGTAGCTTGGTTTCTGTTAGTCTGAGTAGTCAAAAGGGAAATGTGATCTGTAACTTGTGGCAAGGAAAATGAGATAGCAAAATATAGCTCTACATCTTCAATATTTGGCTCTTCTGTTAAATGGTCTGGCTTTCTATGTTCCAGCTAAATGAAAAATTTGAGACTGGAGAGGAAAAACTAATTCAAACTAATTGCTTGTTTCAAACATTTTTTTTTCACTGGAAGCATTTTGGTTACTGATACATGATCAGTGTTTAGAATTACTGTTTAAAATACAAGGAAAGTATTTGGAGATTAAACCTAAATGTTGCAGAAGTTTCCATACTACCACTGGTAACAGAAAAAGACTCAAAGGCAGAAGAGTTAAGACTTCCAGTGTTGCTCAGCTAAGAGGAAAAAGCTCTTAAGGAGGGATAAATGATCCTCTTTTTCTTAAAATATTTATATATCTGACTGGTATATGGGAAACCTAATGTGTTCATGTCTCTCTGTTCCCTTTGGTAACTGGGTTTGAGTCTGGTTTCAGATTTTCAGAGCTATGAGATGCAGACAGTGACATCTTCAAATTTTGTCTGTGGCAATGGAAATGGGTGGGGACAGAGGCTTGAGGCTTAAAATACTTTGCCTGTCCAGGGGTGATCTAAACTCCTGAGATAAATACTTAATTTGGGAAGGATGAAGCTGGACCAGAAAGCTTGACTTAATAACTCTATTTGATATCAATACGTCCACTTCTAACTTGCTTGTAAATCTCTTTTTAAAGAGAAAATCTAAGCGGTAAAGACTCATCAGAACTTCTTTCAAAGTATCTTTTCAACATTTTAAAATAAATTTTAAAGGAATATATAAAACTTTTACCAGCAAAAAGTTATTTCATTTCAAAATAATAATCTTGTTCAAAGTTACTCTACCATAGTTACCAATCATTTTTATTAAAGGCAATTTTTTGACATAGTAACATATTTTCTACAGAGAACAGATATCAAAAGCAACTATTATAAAGTAATAGGGCTTAATACAGAGATGAAGATGTCTTTTCTGCAAAAATACATTGCAGAATTATATGCTGAAAAATAATTTGTTTAAAGTTAATTTCAAGTGCATAGCAAGTCTACAGTCTTTTTTTTGCTACACTGTTAATTTTTATTACCATGTAGGATAACAAGAGTGTGCTAGATTATTTTAGAGGCAGGCATCCTGCAGTGACTGCCTGGGTGAAATTGTGCGACATCACACTAATATCTGTGAAACAGATGTCTTTGATGAATGCTTGGTGGTGAGGAGGCAGTGTGCATCTCTGAGTGGGAGCTGGTTGTGCAGAGGCTGTCAGGATTCTTTTCGAGCTGGAGCTCTTAGCTGTGTGTATGAACAGCTGCAAATCCTAGCCTCTCTATGACTTACTATAACTAGTCTATGTAAGAAAAACAGTACTTTTGTACTGCCTTATCAGTGTCATTTTGTGATGTGATAAACATCAGCAAAGATCAGGCTTAAAATTACCTTTCAAGTTTGCAACAGGGAAAAACTGAATCAACAGTTGAAAAAATCCTGTGTTTGGTGGTGTTTGGAGATACTTACATAGTGTGATTTATTAATTTCTTTTGTATATGACAAAGAAATGAAGACTTCTGCAGTAGCTAAGGATGATTTTTCTCCTCCATATCTTAAATTCCCCATATTTTCATTACAACAAAAGAGCTAGGAAGTGCTCAGAGAACTTGAAGTGGGATCTTTCATGTAACAGCACGCGGCACTATTTGAAGCCATAAATGGCTTATGGCTTTTGAGAACACCTTTGTACACTTTTAGATACCTTTGGCTGTTCAGATTCTGTTCTGCAGATGGATATTTCTAGATCAAATGAATACAGTTATCAAGAGGTAGGCCAATGCTCATACTTCTAGGCTATGTGGATCCATTTGCAGATGTCCATTTTTGTCCATCACCTATAGAGAGAATAGACATTAAGTCTCTTTTTGTCCCCACTGTACTTTTGTCTTCTTGCACAGCTGGTCATTAATCAAGTAGTGCATGCAGTTCATTTTCAGTAAATGAGATTTTCCATAATTTCACCTATTGCTACACTGCCATCTTTCTAGTTATACTTGGTGGCTTGAGGAAAATCTAACAGGACAGATGTGAAGGAATTGATTTTAGCATTTGTTGTAAAAATCACTACTTTTTAATAGTACCCTGACAAATTTTGTTTAAAAAATTATCTGAAAAAAATATTTTTCTTCAGCATGTTCTCTCAGATCTTGTCACAATAAAATAGCAAGTGCCATTAGGATGGTCGATACAAGTTTCAGACATAGCTCCTCCAACATTAATAGAATTGCTGTTGAGCAAACTACTCAGAAAATGGAAGGATGTGCACACGAGCGTATGCAGTAAATACTACCAGCTTTGTTGCCCTTCCTATCCCTTGATGCGGGTTCCCTGCTAAAGAGAGCAGCACAGGACATCCAGATAAGGATACATTCCTAGGTACGCAGTAAGGTACTGTTTCTAATGTAATCTAAGCATAAAGATAACCTTTCTCTGTGTGTGTACGTATATATACACATAGAGTAATTGTTGCTGTGTGTGCATATTGCTATTATTGCTACTTCTTTGTCTTTTCCTGTCTGAAAAAATACAAAGGGAAGAAGAAAATCCAGTGCTTCCATAGAGAGTATCTCTCTCATTCTCCTAAAAGAGATAAAAGAATGACTGGGAGAAGTATTTTCTAGTTCATACAGTAAAAGATTTAATAAAGAAAAAGAAACAAGCACTGAGCAGAATCCCCATGGTAAAGGTTCAAAGAGCAAGAGGAAAAAAACTGAGTCTGTCATGGAGAGACCCACAAAACAGGCAGCAGTAGCTACCCAAAATGCAGATTTATTACAACCAAAAGCTACCCAGCACTCTGATAGACCAAAGTAAATTACAAGTTTGGATGTCAGGTGGGAATATAATAATACACAACTAATTCTTAAGTGCTTTTACAAAGATGACCCAAAACGTGTGCACACTCACTGATAAAAGGGAAAACCTCCTACTCAAGGCTACCCAAAATAGGGATCACTCACCTATACGGGTCAAGGGCTCATTCAAGGATGTGTATATATCCAGAAGACTTCACTCACCAAAACAGGAAGGTGAAGGCTCACTCAGTCCCAGGAAGTTTTCTTGGGTGGCATCCTCATCCAAGGCAAGAATCTTCAGCTGTTGACCCTCTGCTCTGAGGAGGACTGACTAAAAATCAGCTCTCCAGTGGGTCCCCATTTATACCCTAGTTGAGTCTGAATTGTGGTCATTCTAATTAGTAGGGGGCAAGCTCATGACAAAGGCAGGCTAAGGGACTAAAACAAAGTGATCAAGTTTTAATGTCTAGGAAGCCCTGATCTTTACTGAGTCTTTGGCAAGCCTTGGTTATTGTCGGGTCTTTGGTAAGCCCTGGTCACTGTCAGGTCTTTGTCAGGGTGGGTGTATATGCCACAGAGTCCTCCATTGCTCTCAAAGAAGATGACAGAGAAAGGACTTGACTTATTTCCTCCTGTCCCACCAATTATGCAGTAAATTGACCTTTTCCAGCTTCATCAGGACTGGAGAAGGAGGGATCTGCTATATAAGCTCTTACAGGTCAAAATCCTGAAGTTCTTGGGGAAAAAAATATCATTCTAAAAGGGCAACAAAGAGGCTGGCATCTCAATCTGTTCAGGAATGTCCGTGCTGGTTCTGATGTGAAAGGGTTCATAAGTTCAAGGTGGAATTAAAAAAGGATTCTGTAAGGCAAGTTAGTAAAGTTCAGTAACTTCCCCTGAGTATGCTCAGATCCAGATGCCTCCTTTGCCCTTCTTCTTCTTTCCCCTCATTCATTCAAAAGTCATTGAGAGACTTGAATCTCAGTTCTTGTCACCATGCCATCATCTCACTTTACAAAGAAAAAAATGTTTTTAAAGAACAGGCTTATTCTGATATGAATTGGGGTGAGGGAAGAGGAAGACATCTCCTTTCCTTTCAAACTACAAAAGCTTGGGTCAGATAACATCAGAATCTACGAGAATATCAAGCATGAAGCAGAGAGCTCTCTGCAGATTGTTGAATAAGAAGGAAATTCCAAGAGAACACATTCTTATTACAAGCTGGGGAAGGGCCTTCCTGATTGGGAATAAACTCAGTATTTTTGAAGTTATTCTATGAAATTTTGTAATTTCTTCCATGTGGGATACCAGAACTCCAAAAGGATGATGTAAAGAAAGGCTGACTGAGTCAGACCGTAGTCTTTCACTGTATTTCTAACACTGGCCAAAAACGAATGCTTGAAATATAAAAATGGGACAAGCAGACAATGATGTGTCCCTGGAATATCCTCCAAAGTAATTCCAATTCAAAGATTAATGTGAAAGGACTTTTAGAAACAGAATTACATTTCTGTATTTTTATAGCCTTCAAAAGATTTTTTTTGTCAATGTGTTTATTCCTTTGCTAGCTAACAATAATACCTGGTACTATATTTGTGACAAGTACTTTAAATATGGAGAAACACGGATCTAACTAATGTTTTTCTTTTTTTTTTTTTTGTGGTTATGAGGAAGAAGAAAGGGGATTGTTTGTGTTTATAAGTGTAGTCTGATTTCAGAATACTTTGACTCATTTCTAACTATTTCACCCTGGGGGAGCTGGTATCAGAAGACATCCTGTGCTTCTGAGCAGGAATTTGACTCCTAATTATAAGGTAACTATGCTAGCTGTAAACTCTATTTTGATAGAGACCTGTTCTCTGAAAGGGCCAGCTTGAAAGGTATGGTAAAGCCTCCCGTTTGTTAGAGGGGAGCATCATAGACTGCAAGGTTATTAAAATCGATAACTGAAGGGAATAATGAAAGATTCACTTCTGGAAAGGAATGAATATTTCACTTATTATAATAATTTGGTTTAACATATCTAGAAATTAAAATCTTTCATTTATAGTATTCTTGGACTTAAAGCAGTCAACCTGAAAGTGAGGTATCATAAACTAAGTTTTCTGATTTTCTTTCATCACTATTTATACATCTATATTCTCAAATCTGAGTAGTTTTATTTTACAATGAATACATTAGGGACTAAAAATGTGCTGTTTCATTGTAGCTGGTTAGTTTTTAGTCTTTATTTTGTAAAGGAGTAAAACTTCTCCTGTAATATAATTTTTTATGCCCCAAAATCCAAGCTGGAATTTTATTTGTAGATTCAGCATATCCTGTGGATGCGTTTTATAAAATATTTATTTTCATTCCTTCAAAAAAATCTCTGACATAAATTTGATGATGTATGTTTTTAGACTTTTACTTGTATTTTCAAAAGTTGCTTCTTGAAGGGACACAGTGTTATAGATTTGCAATCCATGTTGCTGTAGATTAACCAAGGATTCCTATTAATTTAGTGTCACATTTGGATAGTAGATACAGTTAGACAAATGTAGTTTGTATCATTAGCTGCACCCCATAAACCGTTTGTGTGACTGCAAATGATGTGTGGGAGCTGCATGTTCTTAGTCTGGACATCTCAGCAATAAATCTTTGATATAAGACTCAGCAAGTATTGTACATCTATGATACATCTGTAGACAGAGGTCTGAGGCTTCATTTTTACCTTTGCAGCATTCGCAATTGGTGGTGCTTGCTCACAAGCAATGCAGATACCATAGTAGGTAGCATGAATTTTGGGCTCAGAAATGGAACTATTATTTCATATTTTCACCTTCATCTATTCCTTATAAAATAAATTCAAACTAACTAAGAAGGGTTAAATGAATGGATTATCAGCATCAGATGAATTCCTAGGTAGTAACAAAGGACTCTTAACTGCAGATACACAACAAAACACTGAAAGTCTTATTTAGAGTGATTTTTTTTTTTAAGTTGATATAATTATAAACAATATTCCAATATTAAAGAATAAAAAGTACTTGAAAAGTACTTGGTCACTTGAAATAGAGCTCTTCCTAAAGAAAAAAGCCCAAACCCACAACACAGATATTTCAGTTCCATATTGATTTCAACACAAAAAGGTAAAAGAGGCAATAAAAAAAATCAGATATGTTTTAATCTTCTTTCAAAAATTATTTTTTCTGTATATGTTATAGTCATGTTACATATATAACAAATATTAATGTCCCCTGTTCTACCCAGCTATTAAACTGAGCATGGCAGAGATGATAATCTTTTATATGGTCTATTATAATTGTTGTTTTTCATAAAACAACAACAAAAAAATCCTGTCTGGTAGGTGTTTGGTGATAACATGAACAGATTCTGAAAGATTATAGCATTTAGAAGAATTGCAAGGCTTAATACAGAAATAAAAAATCTCCAGTCAGAAAGAATAGACTAGTCTGATCTGTTTACTAGCTGGTTAAAATTAAGAGATGTGATTTAGAATGAAAGAGACCTACTCTACCCTTGCCATCAGCAGAATTTCCTATCCTAACCTTTTCAATATATTTGATATGCATGAGAGGAAGTGAGGAAGAGCAGAAGCATGTTTGGAATGTACATATGATTTGAGCATTTAAAAGGAAATACAAAACAACCACATAAGGACAGTAAGGCTGGAGAATTTTAGGACTAGTCATCAGCCATTTCAGGAAGATTTAATAGGATGTTTCAGGGAACAGACAAGGAATTTGGAGAGCTATGTCAAGAAAGTAATTTAATGGCTAGAATCATAATACAAATGAAGCAAGCTGGGCATGACCCTTGATGGGTTAGAGAAGGAGTGAAACTGTTCTCTTTGGAGATCTGCTGGATCAGCATGAATTACAGCTGTTCTCTGGTTTCCTTAACTCGCACCATATAACATCAAGACTGAAAAAGCAGACAGTCTAGGCTCTACCTTCCTTGTATTGTTCTGCTTTCCTCTCTCTCTTACTGCAGTGATATTAAAGATTTCAAGTTGGATCTTTGTAAAGCCTCCAATAACTTGCAAAAACCAGTTTTCCTTCCAGGTTACCAAACAGAACCAGGATGAGATATGTTCAGACAAACCAGAGGAGATGATTCTTCACAGGGTGGGCAGTAGAGCTGTGAAACTCATAGCCAGAGGTTGTTGCAGAGGGTGAAAGATTACTCGGACCCTGAGGCTACTGGACAAAAGCGTGAGAGATAAAGCCATTTAAGGTTACTAAATATAATTTGTATTCATAAAAATGTATATATATGTATACATTCTACTGAATAAGTGCACAATATCGGAAAAACTTGGAGCCTGGCAAACACAATTAGCTGGGAAATGTCAGTTATTGGTTCTGATTTAATTCTCTTTTAATCATCTGTTTGTGACCAGTGCTTGAGTCAGAATACCAAGCCAGCTAGACCTCTGTCTGGTCTAGTACATCTTACATTCTTTTGATTTTAACATACCAAATTAGGCTGTTTGGCTCCTTAGCACACACAAATCTGTGGATGAACATATAAAGATCTGTGGCTGCCTGCAATATTCTCAGCTGTACAGTGATGTAAGGCTTTTGTAGGCTCAACTGAAATGAGGAGAACTCGAAGCCCTTCTATTTAGGGCCTACCTCTTTCTCAAGTTTTCCAAGGTCTTTTTCATTTTTACTTTCCTTTTTTTCTTTTCTTTGGTAACTTGGGTTCTTTTATGTTTGCTATAAAATTTGTAAAATATATAGAAATGGAAGAAGATACTCATCAAGCATCCACAGACTGCAGTACTGCCTGATGGAAGAGTTAAATTTCTGTTGAGGTACGTGAATTTATATTTCTATGTTCATTTTTGGAAAGTAGTATTCACATCACTTCAGAGATGTATATGCTATTTCAGTAGGAATGACTGACAGAAAGGTCTGTAATATTGTTAGTTGTCTGCAAAACAAGTGGGAGCATCTCATGTATGTCTAAGTAGAGTAGGAAGTGTTGACAGAGGATATTAATTAATTCTTGGCTGGGTTGAGTAAACCCTGACAGCACATGTGCCTGCTGTCCTGATCCATGAAAATTCCTCACGACTGGGGGCAGAGAAAAAATGTAGAGTGTCTCTTATCTGTGTGACAGGTCATGAATTTGATGCAGCAAAAATGTATTTTCAGAAACCAGGAGTCTGAATGACTCAGAGCAATGAGAGATGGGGGAAAACTCACAGGATTACTCAGCCACTTAGAAAGATTTTGCAGATGTCCTTATGTTTGTAGGATTACTGGTAAAAATAAGAGTGCTTTCAGAAAATCAGAGAGAGGACATAAGGCAGTTACGTGTGTGATTTTAAATCCCTGTCAGTGTGAACACAACTGTGAAAGGCAGCCTCCCATTGATAGCACAAAACATAGCAGTATTACAGTTTTTGCAAATGAATCTCCTAGATGTGAAAGGTTCCACTTCATAAAGAAATACATATATTGCCTTTTCTTCAAAACCTTGACTTCATGCAGAAGTCCAGTGTTTCTAGTGGTGCACTTAAATTTTAACCACAGCAGTAGTGGATTTTCCAGCAAGGAAAGTGCGAGAATTTTCCAAAGACCATGTATTTAAGGAAAAGAGAAGGCCGCCCAAAGCCCTGTAATAACACTGCCTCTCAGGAAGATAATGCCTTCATTTCTCTGGGTACTGTGGGCTGCCAAGAAGCAGAAGTAGAGAGACAACTTCTGATGCTTCATCGTATGCTCCTGGGGCACACCTTATGGAGAGCTGACAAGAAGGAGAGTAAATCAGTTGCACGTTCTTTCTCAGTCCTAACAGGAACAGATCAGCAGGTTCATGTGTGGGTCCAAAGACTGAGGAAAAGGACAATGATGGGGGGCACACAAATTGTCAAAGGGATATTCCATACCCTATAATATAATGCTCAGCAATAAATCAGGGTAACGAGGAGAACAGAGTGGAGATTTTGTCTTCCAAGGTATCTATTGCTCAGAGATTGGCTGGGCATCTGTCTGCTTGTGGGAAGCCTTTGCATCTCTCTCCCCACTCATCTTTCCTTCGCATATTAAACTACTTTTATTTTGGCCCAAAAGGTTATGTTTTTTAAAATTTCTCTTCCTGTTCTCTTCTTGTTCTCTCCCCTGTCCTGCTGGAGGCAATGGGGGTAGTGAGCAAGTGGCTGTGTGGGTACCTACCTGCTGACTGGGGTCAACCCATCACAATATGGAGTTATTTAATATTACTTGAATGTGCACTGTAGCTGACTTTATAGCTATATATATATATATATGGCTATATATATTAAGGTAAAGACAGTATTCATGCCAAAGATATGTGCCAAGACTTCCAGCTGTTAGATTTTAGATTATTCTGTAATAGATCCTTGCAGTTCTATTCTTAACTCTCATCGAGGTTCATTTAAGTATCTTAAATTATTAAAATCAGTTTACAGAATGGAGTTAACATACCTTAAGACACATTAACTAAACCCAGAATTTATAGTAATTCTTAGGCTGACTGGAATAAAGCAAACTTTGTCCCATCTGGGAAATACTACTATTTTTTTTCTTTCTTTCTCCAGTCTAAGCATTTTTCTGCTTTCCTCCTTCAATAAGGCTAAAATCCATGGATTTCAATAGAAAAAGCTCTGACTGGCTTAATTTTTTTGTTGAAGTATGATAAAAAGTAATGAAGTATAGCCTTACTGGTGCTGTAGAGGTGCTGTTTTAAAGAAGGTCTATTAGGGAAGATTTTCCAAGGTACATTCTGGCACTAGAATTACTTGAATTATCTAGTTCTATTACAAATAATTTACCTGAATATTTGAATTTATTACTTAATACGTTTACATATCTGTCCAAAGAACAGACTGCATCTTAACAATTTGTAATGCAGTAACGGTTATCCCTTTATGTTCCTGTCTCTCCTGCTTTAAAAGGAATATATCAGTGAATTTCTGTCGACGTGTTCTTCAAAATGGCACCAAAGAATGTAGCTGGGACTTAGACTTTGAATCAGTGTAAGAAATAACAGAGAATGCGCAATTACTTCTTCAACTATTAAAGAAATGTTACTTATTTTTTCTTTCATACTTTTAAAATGTAAATTAGGTTCCTCCTCTCTGTGACTGTATTTTTGCCAGTCCAAAGTACTTACCTAAAAGAAATGAAGTTTTAATAGAGCATAGAATATTACAAAAGCTCCATGTGGTCTTTTTAGGTCTAGTGCGCTTGTACTAATGCAGTGAATGGATATAACAGATATCAGATTCAACTATCTTTAAGTGATTTCTGAGGTTTTTTGAACCCGAGAGTATTATGTTATCTGACATACATACAGTTCAAAGATGAAACGCTCTTGTTTTCTTTAAAGATTATATAATTAAGTGATAATTATTCTCTTTTCATCCACAGTTCTAAGCAGCCTTTGCAAACATTAAACAGCCTGGGAAAGTAATTAAACATTCTTGCTCTAATCCCTAATCTTGTCAAGTTGTATGGTAAGAGATGTGGAAGGCTCATTAACAAAGGAGGAAATAATCCCTTATTTTAGTACAAATTTTAAACAGCCAAAATGTTTACAAAACAAAGCTGCAAAGTCACCTGTAAGTTTATAGAGTACTAAGTGCTGGCTTACAAAAACAGTGCATTCACTTGGGCTGAAACTCTTCTAAATTAATTCTTCTTATCTTTATGTTTGTTTAATTGTCCATTTCTAGTCAACAGGAAATAAAAGGAATTTTACTTTTTTTCTCCTTTTTTCACAACATACATTGACAAGCTCCAAGAAAAAGTTTCTGTGCTTGACAAAGGATATTTTGTTTCTTTTTACAGCTATAGGAAAAATAGTATGTCTCCTTTCACATTCTGACTTGCTTATGCCCTCTACTCAAGATAGTTACATTAATGTTATGAGGGGAAAAAAGAAAAGATGACAAACGACAGTTAACTTTGCAGCACTATGGGAACATTTGGTAGCTTTGTCTATTTTAATATATTTTAAAGCCTTCTTAAACCGGAGTTTTCAAGATGAGCTCTGGTAATTTGATCAGCCCTAAGGAGAACACGGCCTGGCCAGCAGAAAGCATACAGTCACTTAAAAACCGTTGGCAAAATCGCTAAGAAAAATATCTGCCGTGCCTTTACAGAATAAAGCTATAGGAAGAATGAACAAGAGAGCCTGAGTATGTGTGACAGTGCCACATCTCAACTGCATTCATCAGTATATTTAGTTTGCTAGGGAATATTCTGCAAGCAGTAAGTAGCTAGTTAAGAAATCTCCAAATGCAGAAATACCATTAAACTAAACTACAAGCATGATTATATAACTTGGTCTACTTGACTCTTAAGGTATTCCAGTTTTACACCAGTTTTAAGTGTGAATCAATTAAAATTTCTAAGTCTCCTAAGTCTTGGTTCTTTTCCAACCAAGGCAGTTTATGTAAATTTCTCAAGTCAAGGGCTTGCTGGATTTTGGCATCTGAATTGCTGAAGTTAAGGACCTTCTGCACGGGTCCTCAGAGCAGAAGTTAAGACCCACCTGCAGAGACTGATGAGGAAGGGTTTTATCAGCCCCTCTCTTGCTTCTGGAGAGGACAGAGGTAGAGGAAGCCCAGCAGCTTGGCTAGTGACAGAACTCCTCTGACAGTCTGGGAGTCAGATGTCTGCTGTAAATCAGCTGCATAAGTTCACTTGCAATGAGGGGAAATCAACAAGCATCCCTGAATGATCATAGGAGTGATTGGAACAGGAGAAATGTAGGGCCTTCCTCTCTTAATGGACTGTAGCAGGAACAGGCAGCCAGGTTAGGTCTGGTGCCTGACTTGGTGCCTAACTACAGGTAGCTGGAGTTTGCATGAAGAACTGCCTCTGCTGCTGAGCAGTCCTCTCCTGCTGATCCTCTGCTACAACTGCGTCACAGTTAGTGCCTGTGCATTGTTTCCTTGGTCTCTATTTAAAGACCTCTAATTTACTGGAAAATATATTCCTGAATATTACTGTAATAACCCTCTTGAGTCTCTTATATCACTGGCCGCAATCGAAAGGACAGATCTTGAGCTACTGTAAATCACACTAACTCCATTGATTTCAGTAAAGCTATATTGATTTACTGCTGCAGAGGATCTGGTCTGAAATACTTCTGTGGTCTTGCCTGCATTTAGAGTTAGAAAATTTACAGGTCATATAATAAAGCTAAGAAGCCTCAGCGTAACCATTCTCACCAGCCGATGTATTTTTCTGTCTTAGAGAGTATATAAACAATTAACTTTATCATCCCTAGTGGTGTGAAGTAGGAAAATTGATATCTGGGATAGTGCATTGATACTGGCTACTATGAAACATCTTAATCAATGCTAATAGGAAAATATTTCTTCATTTTTGTGTATTATACTAACACATTCAGGATATAGGGTTATACTGCATCTGTCTGGGTCTCAGAATTGGAAGGAAAAAGACACACTGGTGACAATGCCTTTGAATGAGATGTATTGTGTATAGCTTTTTACACTTTGGAGTAAATGCTTTTTATGATAATTAGCAAAGTTACTTGTGCAGAAAAAAATAAAATAAAAATGCTGGATGCAGTGACAGAAGTGAAACTTTAAGTGTTGACATCTGGTTCACTAACAATTTTCAAAGGTCATTTCAAGTGCCATAATGAATTCTTCTTAAAAGCTTGTTTGAGTGTATCCTTTTCTCTTTCTTTGCATATGGAACGAATGATAGTCATTGCTGTAGGGAAGAGCAGTACACCAGAGTATTTCATCAGTACTTTAAAACAATTGGAGTGCAGCAGAGAAGGTGTTAGTTACAGCTGCCTAAAACCATGGGTAGTATCTTGTGAAAGTGACTAAATACTAGATATATCAAATAGTTGCAATTTCTATTGGCTTTTCTTGGATAAGATCTGGATAACTTGAATATCTATATATGTATGTATGGTGGAGAGATAAGAAAACCTTAGCAGGTGTAAAACCTTAACCTGCAGAACAGGTGGTACCACCTTAAACCCTGTCCTTCCCTTCCCTATCCTGACTCTTCTTGCCTTTCCCCTTTTCTATAGCTCCTTTATTCTTCTGGAGTACTTAATATGTATGCCAGTAGTCAAGTGTCAGGGCTGTCCACTAGACCTATAACTGATGGTCTCTGTTAATCCCTCTCTCTTCCCAAATGGGAATAAGGGAGAGAAACTTGTTGGATTAGAAAACTAAAACAGCTTTAATTAAAAAAAAAACCATATATATATACATATAAATATATAGAAAAGCACTATCGAACCCAACCCATCTGATGGCAATTGCATCATAGTCATTACTGATGCTATGGAGCAGGCACTGGGGAAGTCCCAGACAGGACTCAGTGGCAGAGGGGAACCAGATTCAGGATCTGGATTCTGGAACTGGATTCAGGAACACATGGGTTGAGATCGATGGCAGAACACACAGAGTCCACCTTGGATGCTGGCCATTGAAGAAGAGAGCTTGACTGTCGTGATCCCTCAGCTTTATACTAAATATGACATATATGGGATGGAATACCTCATTGGTCAGTTTAGGGTCACCTGCCCTGGATGCTCCTCCCCACAGGTGAGGCCTTTCTCTTTCTGCAACCCCCGATGTGGAACACAAGATTTAGTAGTGATCTTGGTCTGCATACTGAACCTTGGTAGCAACTCTAAACATTGAGCATTTTCACTGCTAGAAGCAGACACCGTCTGTGAAAACATGCAGTTAACTTCAGAAAGTGCAGTTAGAAGAGACTCAGTTGAAAGGTAAAAATCACTGAACAGAATTAGTCCTGTACTAACCCAAACCAGGACTCCAGTTCAGCTCACTAAGCTGACAGAAAACTCAGTGAGTGGGAAGAGGAGAGCAAACAGTTTTCTTTTGGCTTAGCTTAGGTGTCATAAGAATGGCAAAAGTAGTTAAAATGTGTGAGAAGATGACAAAACTGAGAAAAGAGATAAGGCCCACATTTTTTTTAGCAGAAATTAGCCTCCAGATAAGGTTAATTGTTTTATCTGAATGTGACATCCATATGCAGTATATCCTAAACATTCTAGACTGAATACTAAAAAAACACTATTGTGTTGTGTATCTGAGTGAGTATGCACACACTTAAATAGTTAACAATGTTCCTATTGGCTTAGAATATATTGGAAGTTGAAGAAATATATTCAAAATAATTAGCACTAGAAAAAAAGATTGTCAGAACTGCAATTTATGTTGCTCCATATACTGTGTTCCATAGAAGCATAGGAAACATCTATACGTAAACATATAGCTCTCTATATAAGACCTCTATGTAATATATCTATATGTAATAGATCTATATAAATCTATTATATAGATCTTTTCTATTCCATCTATTCTATAGATCTTATATAGGTCTATATAAGATCTATAGACCTATAGACATATAGGTCTATATAAGATCTATACGTAAGAACTGTTGGAGTGGGTCCAGAGGAGGGCCATGAAGATCATCAATGGGCTGGAACATCTTCCTAAAAGGACAGGCTGAGAGAGTTAGGGTTGTTCAGCCTGAAGAGGAGAGGACTCTGGGAAGACCTCATTGAGGCCTTCTAATATTTGAAGGGCACTGCTGGATACCTCAAGAAATAAAAAATCATTTATGTCTTTTTTGGGGGGAGGGAAGTGGGGAGGAGAGGGAGAGGAATGCTATATAACCTAACAGCAATTTTTCTATCTCAAAATAAGTTTTTCCTTCTTCAATTCTGCAGTTGAGAGCTGGCATTTTATCGTTTCAGCATGTCATATAGTTACATTGTGTAATGGTGTTATGCATTGAAATGTCAGTTTCACCTAAAAATTGAAAGTTATGTCACACAGCCATTTTCAGCTAATAAGATGGCTGTTAGTTCATATAGCAGATTTCCAAGGCAATATGAAGATAAGAGCTTGTCTGAGTACTGTTATATATTATTCATATATCTCAAAATACACTTAGTTTGCTTTCATAAGTTTTGAATTCAACACTTCCTGGATTAAAAATGTTTAAAGATTTTTTCATGAAAAAAATAAATGTAATATGTGTTTGTTTGCTTAATCTATTATGAATATTTTGTCTTTGTTCAGAATAAATAAGGGTGCCTTCTCCATGATTGAATTGTTCGATATTCCATAGCCTAGTAAAGAGGAATATGCATTGCTCCTTAATATTTATTTCCTGGAGTGACTTAATAAATGTGGAAGCCACATGATGATGTCTCATCCAATTCTGTGTGTGCTGAAAACAAGATTTGAACAAGGAAAATACTTTCCTTGACAGTCTCCTTCATTGTTTTTTCTTTCACTAGGGCCCAACTGTGTAAGGGTCCATCAAGAATTGGGGTGGCCCCAACAATATATCACTCAAATGTTCAGAGTCAAGAATTAAATAAATCTGTGGCAGTTTTGCTAAAAGGAGTATGTAAAGAATAAAGCTTTCAGCTGTACTTCATATTCTTAACAGTTTCTAAACTTATTCAAGGAAGAGCACGACTAATAAATGGCTGCACCATTCCTCATCATTTTTATTAGACTTAGTGCTGAGAATGTGTCAATTCTGTGGTTCTAGTTTGGTTTAGGCTTTTGAATAAACTGTAAGATTATTAAATGCCTATGAAAATTACTGGAAACTTTCTTGTAAAAATTCTTTGGTGGTACTGGAGTAACTGAACAAATCCCAGAATCTCCAACAATCGCTTTCAGTGCTGCAATACAGAGGGAAGGGAGAGGGAAGGGAGACTGTAACGCAGCTCAAAGAATGGATAAAAAGCAATAGATCCTCCCCTTTGCAGGCTGAATGAAACCTGGTATGTTTTCCTGGCCTTTGTCAGTAAATTTGCTTTCACTCTCTTTCTTTTCCCTAATTAATGTCTTATTTTGTTGCACTGAGGGAATTAATTAATTTTCTTAAGATAGTAGTAATTAATTGAAATAGAATGGTTTGATGTATCTGAGTTCTTTTAGTAATAGAAGATGCCTTGTTTTTTGCTTTTTTTTCAGTGGAAATTGTTTTTATTTCTTCCACAAACTTTTAACACTGCTTTTTAAGGGTGGCAGCAGTGGGTGTGGTTTTGCTGAGAAAGAACATTAAGATGTATTGATTGCATGCAGTGTTTCTTAGACACTGTTTTAGAATGCTGTGTTGCTGAAACACAAATCTTCTGTCCTATTCTATTCTATTCTATTCTATTCTATTCTATTCTATTCTATTCCATTTCTTTTCTTTTTTTTTCCTGAAGGTAGTTATACATGATGCAGCGTTAACTACACACACTACCAATGTGGTTGGGTCTCTTCACTATTGTAGAGTGCAACCCAGGCAGATTAGTCAGTAGAACCAGCACTTAACAGTGAGATTCTTTTCAAAATCACATACACAATGCATATATACATTTTGACTGAGGCCATTGAAAACTGTGTTTATATGTGTTTGACATACAGAGAAGATTCTGAAGATTAGATTTTGGAAAAGACTTTCTACACAAAGGTCAGAAGCCCTTTTATATTTAATTTGTCTCCATGCAGTTATAGTCAGAGTTTTGGACGGATAAGTTCTTTAATGTTGTATCTTTATAATTTATTTCTTTTTCATTGAAGCAGGAGAGTAGACTTGCAGGTTATTCAGTTTTGTTTATCAGCTATTTGGCACTTTGCATACACGTACAGAGGTGTAGAATATGGACCTTCATAAATTATTTTCTCATATCTGTATTTCAACTTAGTGTTATCTTATTCCAAAGAAGGCCTTACTAAACTTTGGATGGACTAGGATACGACTGAAGATGAACAAAGCATCATAGTCTCTATCTGCCCTGCTTAGTCTTCAGTCATAGCTGGTGGAGGAGAAAAAAAGGAACTGCTGTATTACAGACAGTCCTGTGTTGTGGAGGCTTTGGTTTGTTTCACAATGGAGGAAAATGTCAGCAGTCTGGAATCTCTGGCAAGGGCAAATGGTCTGTTTTGGCCCATCTGTCTGCTGGAGAACCCAAGCACCAGATGGGCACCTGGGCATCCAGGGAGCCGGAGAACAAGCTCGAACCACTCTACCAGCCAGCCAGGCTGCCGGAGCGCAAACCAGCGACAAATCAAGCAGCCAGCAAGAGGATAAGGCATCTGGCCAGGGAGAGAATGGTGGAGGCTGTCAGGAAGCTGGAAACTGGGCAGTAGGTGAGCTGGGCAGGAGCCAGCCATGCTTTTGGCCAGCTGGCCAGAATCCCTGCTTGCCGGCTTGATATCTCACCAGATGATCACTTGTCATCCTACTAAAAGTCACAAGGCTATCTTTGCAGTTTAAGAAGACTGGAAGCAAAAAGATCATATTTTGGATTATCATCTTCCAGCTTTTCCTGACTACTACAAAATTTAGAGATTTGCTAACTTTCTAAAAATGGCAATTAAGGTGTGATGTATGCCCAGAGCTACAACTTTGAGGAACTGTCTGCATTTTAAGTCTCGTAGAACTGGGCAACTGTAAATAGATTTCAGATAAGTTAGTTCATTTTGCAAATCCAACTGCAAAGTAACATGCAAAATACAACCAGCGATAATGGCTATTTTTCAAGTACTTTCTGCTTGTAAATTCTGAATATGGGCTTAATGTAAATTTGAAAATTCTGTCATGAAACAGAAACGGCAACTTGCTTGCAAATTTATGTAATATTTTCATATTTCTGTTCTTTCTTTGGACAATTCTACTTTCTAGAAGTATTTACATAAAATCACTTGGGCAATATTTCTTAAGTGGTAGGTTTTTTTAATTAGACCTAATGGATAGAATGAGGAAAAAAGGTTTGTAAGCCCTTCTTGAGGTCTAAAATAGAGTCAGTAACCTTCAAAGGTAAATTCAATTTTAAATCCGTTATGCAGCATGATTCAGGATAAGCGTTAATTGACTAGTCAGCAGTCCATATTCAGCTGCTTGAACATTTGTGAAGAAACATTCAAAAAGCTGCAAAGTCAGATGGAGTGAAATCACATACACTTCCTGTCTGCAAAATGGTTTTGGTAGTACTTAGCAAATTCCATTGAAGAGTTTTCTTATAATATTAGATTTAAACTCAGCCTCACGCCTGGAGACTGCAGCTACAACTCTACCTAGATCATTCTGTATGCATGGGTAAGTTTGGAGTGAGGCAGATGGAGATTTCTTTTGAGTGTAGAACCCAAATCTTAGGAAGCTGTGGCCAGTTTGATTAATCACTCTGTATCTTACTTGATAACTAATACTTATGTTTTAAGAATAACTGCTTTCCTTTGTCCCTGCTGCAGAATGAAGTATAAAGAAATGTGTGGTGCATGCTGTACATGCAAGGACAGTTTCTGGTTTAACCCTTCGCAGGTCTGCAGGTTCTCTTTAACATGTGACAACCTGAAAGACAAGCAGATGTCAGACTCTGCAGATCGTAGCTTTGCTGCAGTGACAGCATAATCTTACAGGGGTAACATTATTGTTGTATTTACCATCTACTTGTGTTCGATTTTATTATTATGGTGATGGGTAAATTTAATAATGGGTTTACTTGAAACCTATTTGTGCTGATAATTTTGTATATTCTTCACATGAAACAGGATAAAAAAGAAATCAAATCCTGTTAAAATCTAGAGCCCAGCTATGCAGGCTAGTCATTTGCAGCTGATGCTTCAAAACAAGTCTGCTGCTCCAGCATGGATGAGGATAATCTTTGTGTCCAGTTTGGTAGATATGCTAGTCTGGCTAGAGCCATCTGACAGAAAGATTGATGTGAGCAGTTTCTTAGGGCAGCAAAACAGCCCTGATTGCTTTGTGTATGCCAGCACCTTAGAAAGTCAACTTTCTTGCTGCCAAGAGAGGCAGAGAGCTGTTGGAACAGTAGATATTGGTAGACCAATAAGGAGAAACATATCCCCGTCATAGTTCTGCATGTTGGACCATCCAGCAAGCAGGAAAAGGTCTGGCTTTCCAGAACTCGTATTATGACTCTTCCTCCTCCTTTTCCTACTGACCTCTTACCTTTAGGATGGCTATGTTCTACTTTGCTATGCTCTATGTTCTATGTTACTATGTTCTTCTGAGAAGTCATGATATGGCTCTGAGTTCAATCATGACAAAAACAGCTGATTGACCTATGAATAACTGTTACATAGTTGAGTTATACTGTTGAGTATATGCCTGAGTTAGGTTTTGTCTATATGACTTAAGAAAGAAATGACTGCCACGTATTTTGACCTGTTAGGTTTCTAATGACAGTTCTAAAATAGTTGAGAAAATACAAAGTGTGATTTCTTCACCTTATGTATATTTCAGACTAATGTAGTAAGAAATAGCTTGCACTACTGCAGGTAGAAGGGTAGCCTGTATAAACGTTCTTTTAAGTTTTTGAAAACATGTGACACATCTTTCTAATCAAGAGAAGGACTGGACTGGAAGCAGTTTATGGCTTATTTGACTAAAGAATGCAGTCATTAACATGCAAATGAAACATATTAGCCTTCCTTTTGCTATTAGCATAAATGGTATACTGATTTTAGTCACAAAGAATTGGTACAGTAATGCTGAAAACTTTGTAGGATGTTTTAAATAGCAGGTTTAAGGTAAAATGCAGTATATATAAATGTAAGCAGGGATTAGCAGAATGAAAAGATAAACCAAAGTTTAGATGACAGGCAGGTATTTGACACCTCGAGGCAGAGGTTTATGGTTGACTCATTTCTACTCTAATCTATGCCTGTGAAATCCTTCCTGGTACTGCAGTACTAGGCATGAAAAAATCCTAATGGAAAATTAGTCCAGTACTTTGTGTGTTCTTCCTAATAATGTTCTCTGGCATTGTTTTGCTTTTTTCTTTTTTAAACTGCTTAAGGTATATGCTAGTTAAACAAAAAAATGATACAGTGTAAGGAATGTGAACCTAGAGAGACTGTTGGGCAATATAGTCCAGCACCCTTATCTCAATAAAAGTAGCATTCCTGAACAAGTGCATATAATATTTCAAGTGGACAATACAATGCACTGTTGTGTATAATCATGATTGATTGTGTATTTAATACATGTACTTTGCTTACTATGCACAGATTACTTCTACATGGATTAGTTGTTCTATAGAAAGGTTGCACAGCATCCGTCGTACAGAGGCATGCACTTGTGTAATCATGGACACTCTGCCATAGCTGGTTGCTAAGTGCTCATAGACTCTTCAATGTAAAATCTATATACATGAGAAGAAAGTAAGCATGTGGTTTGCAAACTCTTCATTCAGTAGTCTTCTGGCAGCACCACTACGCTGGTCAATCAAGAATTTGGGGTTATTTGGGGTCGAGTGAAGAAAGGAATTGCAAAATTATAAGACCCCTAAGAGAGTGATTTTGCAGAAACGCCCTTCCTGAAAAAATGTAGTTCATTTTATGATATGATATGTCTATTTTCCTGAAAAAGCAAGGTGCCTGTCCTGATGGATATACAATCATTTAAGACTTATCAGCAGAAATTCAGTGTTTTTAATTCACACTGTTTAAGCAAATGAATTACAGACTTTGCGTCACTTATATCTACCAAAACTGGATACAAGGCTCATATTTCCATATGCTGGCCTGGTGCAACAGCTAGTCATGAGCTTCCTGAGTCTTCAAAGTGGTAATGCCAACCTAGCACAAGAAGAAGTGCTGCAGTAGTAGTACAAAATCTGCCATGGCATAAGATTCAGAGAAGGGAAAGTTATGGAACAGGGAAGACACCACACTTAACTATTTCCCCTGGTAAGGAAACAGAAGTATGACGTTCAGTATAAAATCAAGTGTAATTATATGCATGTGGATTTTGTGCTGTACATATTATTTTAAGCTATCCAATATCCATCTAAAGGTAAAAAGGAAGAAAAAACCCACCATTGCAGATGCAATTTATGCCTGTGCAGACAAACAGTATAAGACATGTATATCACCTATAAATCTGAGTGACATGTATGCCTTTAAGATTTTTGTGTATTGAAAGACATATAAAAAGAGCATAAACTCAAAACTGGAATTTGGCCAGGAACACAAGCCAATGATACTTCTGAAATATTATACATTTTTGCTGTCATTTGGTTTTAATGCAGATCTAGTACTATCTGCAGGATTTCTAAATTTCAGATTAAGCTCCTTTTTCAGCTGAAGTATAGTGTTTTCTAAAAGTAGTTACTAGATTTAATTATATTCATTAAAATAAGATTCAGAACTATAATTCCAAGAGTTATTATGAAAATTTTTCGACTTTTTTACATGTTTGGTTTTATGATGCAATTAAACATTGGCTGTGAAGTTTATTGTCATCCCACGTAATGTTTTTGTCATTTTAAAATAAGCTTATAATTAATGTGGGAAGTAAAGAAATGTGAAGTAGATGAGTAAAAATGCAACATAGCACCTATAAATATGAAGGTGTTTGCTACTTGCAAGCATATCTATACTATTTCTCCAGTTAGATGCATATTAC
>VZZY01011238.1:0-82347 GCA_013400335.1 Eurystomus gularis | reverse complement strand
GCAATCAAAACACTCGCTAATATGGAGAGCGACCCCATCACCCTTTCTATCTTGCCTATTCCATTTGTAGAGCTTATAGACATCCATTGCAGCACTCTAGTCATGGGAGTCATCCCACCATGTTTCCATAATGGCGACCACATCATAGCAGTCATGGTGCACAATGGCCTCCAGCTCCTCCTGTTTGTTATTCATGCTGCATGCATTAGTGTAAAAGCACTTGAACCAGGCTAATGACTTCATTCCCAACAATGGCCTGCCACTCTTAGGCTCAATTCTAGTGGGCCCAGGTTTATCCCCTTCCCCCTTCGGACCTAGTTTATATATATATATATATGAAAAGGGCATAAGGGAAATTTTATACTAAATTACTGTAAAATATAGGATTAAATCTTCATTCTCAAATTGTTGTCAGAAACTTCCATAACATACAGTGATGACCGGATGCACTTAGACTGAATATCTTCCTCATGCCAGATGTAGGCTAGTCAACTGAAACTGTATCTTCTACACATGCATATTGCAAATAGAAACAGAGAGGGAAACTTGAATAAGCCCGGTATTTGGCGCCTTGTCTGTTTAGCAACATAAAGAACTTCTGATGTAACATCTTGGTCCTTATTTCTCTGAAGAATAATGTAGAGTCTAGTTCTGACTCTGTCCATACAATTCAAGCAATTTGATTTTGAAAAATAAACTGGTCGTACATCATTGTAAAGAGTCTCTTGAGTGTTACAAGTGCTTTCACGTAGGTATCAGGATGTCATCTCACCAGGATGAGATCATAGCTCATGAGTTGTCAGGTACAGACTCCAACATTTCTCCTTTGGTCAGTAATTATATATAAAAGCATACATACATAGATATATGTATATATGTGTGTGTCATCCTTCCCACACATGCACAAATAATCAGTCTTGGAAACCGAGGTGGTCAAACCTAAATTTATTTTTCCTTCTTTGATGATATCTACAATTTTAATGTGATTGAATTTCAGGAGGGGACTCAAAATTTCTGATCTCTTTCCTGAATTACCTAAATAGTAAAAAAATATTCAAAATAACTATTTTAAAAGTATTATTTTGAGATAATCTATTTTTGAGAGATCATTTCAACAGTCTTGTCAAGGAGTTTTTATATTTTTAATATTTTAAGCTTTAAAAACATAATAATGTAAGGAAAAACATGTAATATTTTTTTTATTGTTTGATTTTGTAAGACAGACTGCTATCTGATCTTCATAGCTCCAGGAATTATACATACATAATGATTAAAGACACTAAATGCACACAGATGGATAAATAGTTTATTTCCAGAAATAATGAACATTATTTATTTACCTAATTTCATCTAGTCTAATAGCAGTTTCAGCTAGACCTGACCTGCTTGCTGAGGCACTGATTCTTAGCAGGGCTGGCACTACTAGCTTGACAATGGGGATCAGATATGGCTCATATCCTGCTCATTCAGAAAACCCTAGAGAACACCCTGTAGACACATTTTTGAAGGTAGGCTGCAAAGTCGAGTTTGTAGTTTACGTGATTTTTTAGTTCTTGTCATTCGGGGCTGCTATCATGGGCACCCTATTAATTTGATATTGTTATTTTTGGTGCAAATATGTTATCTCAACATAAAATCATCTATCTAGCCACTTTCATTGTAATATATGTATTCTTCCCAGATACAAAAAATAGAAATACAGGGTCCTTTATCTACAACTAAAACAAGTCCTGCAACAAAGGCAGTATATCAGTTAACGGTCAGAGCCTTGATTTACAACAGAAAACCTGGGAGGGATGCTATAACCATATTTAAGCAAATATTTTAAATACAAGATTACACAAATACATTCAGAGCCATTTCTAGACATGTCAGCATTGTAAGTAAAACTGAGCTCAAATGCTCAAGCAGATCAAGGTCAGATATACCTATAGTCACAGAAAACAGAGAATCAGTAAAATTAAGTTTTCTGGGTGGAGACGTGGTATTAAAAAGGACAAGTCTTGGAAAGTGGGAATTGTTCGGATGGTATGATAATGGACAGTGATTGGACTTGCTGAGCATGAAGGTCTTGCATACTTTCTCATGTCCTTCATCAGACTGGCTCTCCAAGCAGAGACTGGAGTCTGCAGCGGCTGGAGTGGAGCATCTTTACATTGTTCACAGGCTTAAGAGTATGTGATCTCTCCAAGTTAAAATATTTCACCATTTTTTTTTCAGCAGCTGAGATGCAACTTTGTAAAAAAAATCCAATTCTCTAGTATCTACTTCTTATGGAAGCCACACGGTAACACATATGAACGAATTAGGGAATTGTTGCAACAATACCAAGCTGTGTGAGGCGGTGATGCAATTTTAATGCTCTAGATTAATACGAAGAAAGGGGCCTCGGCTGAAAACTCACCACGGCCAAGTGTATCCACCCAAAACCCGGTGCAGGGTCAGCGGCTCTGTACAGGACGTCTGGAGACCTTGGCCCTACCAGCCTGGATGTTGCATTGCCATCTAGCGCACATCGCGGAAAGTGCATGGTGAGACCTGGAGGTTAAGATGCACAGCACTAAACGCATATAAACATAAGGATAGTTTTAAAAAATGTGCAATTGGAGGGTTATGTAATGGCAGCAGGAAATTCTTAATAGAAATCTCCAGTCTCATTCCTTCTTTTTCGAAAGGAGCAAGAAACAATGTTGTGAGGGAACAGCAAGAGAAATTTTAAAAATCTCAGCCCTTCCATTTTCCTTTCCTTGATAGGAGAAGACAGGGAAGAGCTCTGTGTACCCTCTCCCTGTAAATACAGAAAGGACAAGCTGCAGGTAAGACTTTCACAGTGTTTCCTCTTTCAGCTCAGTATTTGATTGCAAATAGAATGCAAATACGTAGCTCTCATTTATCATTCAAAATTATTCACTGTTTGCCTTTGGGATTGCTCCATGGTTTGCACATTACTCCTACACTGTGCACAGTGACTCAACAAGTTGTAAAGCATTGATCTCTGTCACTTCTGGCAGGTGCGTTGCATTCCCAAGTTTTGCTACATGGGTGCATGTTGACCAAAATATTCAATATTGTTAAAACTGTAAAATATGCATTTTTATATCTAAACATGCCATTCAGGGTTTTAGGCTGTGAAAATGCATTTCTTCCTAAACACTATTTTGGAACATTCAAGAAGTGGCTATAAAAAAAAACTTGGAAGAGTTTAGCAAGAGAAGTTAGTAGAAATCTGCTCCTGAATTATTTAGCTGGATCAGCTTTTCATTCATTTCTCTCTTCTACCTACAAAGAGCTTTAGGGGAGCTTAGGGCTTAGGTGTGAAACAAGAACTGCAAAGAATTTAAGTATATGGTCTCATATCTAAGAATAAGGTAACTTTGCTGCTCAGGGTACCTGAGGTGGGGATATGCAAAGGCCAGCTAGCTCAGAGGGACTCTACCAGAGCTAGCAAGAAAGTCTTGGTGACTAGCCTCCTACATGAATTTTGTCATGTACTTAGGACCTCTCTTTCTACCTTGTTTTCAGCCCAGCAACTGTGTTAAAGAGCCTAGTACTGAAAAATGCAGCTATGGAATAAGATTATAAAATGATCTAGCAAGACTTCTTACATTACATGCTCTGGGATATTGGATATAAGAGATGAGTGGTATGATATGAACTCTGTGGGAGACTCAAGCCTTCCTAAACTTAGGTGTCCTGATATATATTGTATTTATACAGTTAGGCAGCTAAGACTGTTCACAGCATTCCTGCTTTCCCTGGTTTGCTTGCATGTGTGTATAGTGCACACCCACACTTGGTAGGGTATCGGCAATGAACACTTTGGGGGCTGGTGAGCAACAAACTCACTAGTGATAGGATGTTCCTGATGCCCCAACCTGTGCCATGCCCAGGGCTTGCTGTACTCACCCTTGTAGTCCTTCTTGTGGAGACTACAGTCTGCCTTTCAATTTATAGCCATCCAGCTGCACAGTCCTACCTGCATCTGCAGCTGTTCTGTTCTTCCAGAGTGTTCTTGTCTTCATTGCCTTGCACGGGGACACTCAAAAATTGCTGTTGCGGCTGTTCAGTTGGGTTTTGTCAAAACTCATTGATATCACTATGTGAGTTGCCCTTCCTTCCTTTCTCCTTCTTTATTTCATTCCCCACTCCGTAATTTTTACTTTAAAATCATATATTAGGGAGCAAGTAGAGCATAGTAGATGAGTTATTCAGACAGACAATTAACATTTCCTAGTAATGTGTACACACAAGTCTCAGTGGCCAGTTAGAGCTGCAAAATCTGTTCCAGATTGAACCATGTGTCAGTCACACCTTACCACAATGAGGCAGTGAAAGCAACGGTGAGATGAAGATGTAACTGCAGTTACTTTGAAAATGGTATTTATGCTTCACTGGAGATAATGCCCTGAAGATGATGCTCATCTGGAGGGACCACTGTCCACTCTCATAGAGGCTGACCACTTGCAAGCACATTCCTTTTTTTTTACCTCTTCTTTCTTTCCCTTCCTTCCCTTGTATATTTGTCTGGTTTTTGTTTTGCTCAAATGAAACTGTTACTGTTACGGTTGCTGTGTACCATGAGTTATGGACCCTACAAATAAATCTTTGTGCCTGTAAATCTATTTCATCATCCTTTGTGCAAGAGTGGTCTCTTCTGGTCTCTTTCAGATGAAGACCACATGGGTGAGTCTAACTACTTGTCAAAGATTTAGACACTCATAGAACTATTTAACAGGTCTCAGCTCAGATCTGATTGACCAGCAACAGCTGCTTAAACTGTCTCCTGTGTGTACCACATCAGAAATGTAGAAATACAGTCAAATGTGTTAGTTTAATGTAGTATCACCATAACTGGTTTAAACTCACCTGTTTGACTTGTCTCTCAGACGAATGTGAGAATTTTAATAGGATTTAATTTTCAGCTATTATTGTATAAACAGATATTAGATATTACTGAATAACAGCTATCACCTGCTATCTGGGAGCCTTTGATGTGGTGTGTGATACCACAACCAGGGCCACTGACCACTCTCATGCTTGTAAAGCCATGAAGCACAAATTGCAGGCTGTCACTCTTACCAGATGACTTTGAGCTAAATACACTCTTGAAAGTTTTCCACAGGGGTATGGGGCATTGCTACATTAAATCATCAGTGCAGACTCACCTTTCTTTACCTTTGTGTAAAACTTGGCCAGACTTCAGGGACCTCCAGCCTCTTCACTCAGGTATTCCAGACAGAGTACCCCTGTCAGGGTCAATCAGCATTAAACCGAAGTACTTAAATGTTTTGACAGTTGATGCTACAATCCTATGGTATACTTGCCCCAAGAAGAAATTCAGGTGAAGCACAGGGTAAAATCTGGCTCTTTATCTAGATTCATAAAAACTAGCATGCTAACAAATAGATCATCTAAACTTCAAAAAGCGATCCATCTTTCTCTTTTCTAAAGAGAAGATGCATTCAGCAAATGTTGTAGTTCCTGCACGTGGATAAAAAGGGAGGTCAAAGGTTTCTGGTCCTTGATTTTTGAACTACTTCTGGTTTTAATCCAGTAAGAATTAAAACCAGCATAAAATGAGTCCTCTGTTTCTCAAGCAGTATTCAAAGTAAAACAAAAATCCCCTTCATCTTTGTGGATTAGAAATCATCTTCCTCTAGCACTTTAGCATCATTTAAAGGAATAGCCTGAATCACAGCATAGTCTCGTCATCCGAATGAGTGTAATCTAAATGGATTCACATAAAAGTAGGAGCTTTTGGAACCCACATATTCCACATTCTGTCTGATACAACTAGTAATTAACTTATTTTTACTGCTAGAAATGTGTACATCTATCAGATATAGCTCCTTCAGGATTGTACTTGATCTTATGCAGGAGACACATGTGGACATCCATTCAGCAAAGCAGGTGACACACCTAGGTGCTTAGAGAAGTCTCCGTCTGCTGCCTGGAAGATTAGATGGCAACTGGAACAGATTTCCTGAATTAACCTCTCAACTACACTAACTTGTCATTGAATTAAAGTACATATTTTGCCAAAAGTTCTTTCATAGTGCTTTTTCCCATGGCTCATAGGAAAAATAGAAATAATTAGAGGGCCCTTGTTCCCCTTTTCTCCTTGTTTTCTGTCAGTGTGAGTCTGTGAATGTCAACAGTGTTCTTCAATTTATTGTGCTGAAGACAACCAGGCTGGGGTTATCAAGACTGCAGAATAAAATGCAGCTGCTGCCACATCAGAGTCAGTGCATGTCTGTGTGTCTGTGTGCATTAATTGTAGTGATAACTTCTGATTTTGCAAATCAGACCTGCTGTTTGACCAGTACAAAGATAAATTGTTACACCTGTAGAGTAAATGCACAGAGAAGGATACACTTCCATGTTTGTAGTAAAAACACAGGAAATGTCTGGATTTGTGCCGGTACCCAAAAGTACCTGCAGCTCCAGCAGGCTTTTACCTTCCGCTGCTGGCTTGAGGTGCCAATCGTGTTTTAGCTCCTATCATGAAAGAAATTATCAGTGGAGATATTTACCTTTAGAAGAATTAACATATGTGGGATTTCCATTTGGAAAAATTATGAGGAAAAGGTAAAAGCAAAAATGCCCATTTCTTGGTCCTCTGCACTAATATTCTAGTGGGGCTGAAATTAAAAATTTAAGGTGTATCCAAAATTTAAGTCACATGAAAGAGCTCATACATGACTATATATAAGTACTGATTTGTCCACAAATCCTTGGTGTTACACAACTGATGCTGGGCAAGAAATAAGAGTTCTGAAAAACATGGGTGCGCCTGATTACATCAAGCTCATATTTCATACACTACTGATTCACAGAACTCAAGGAAAAACCTGGCCTTAGCAAAACTCTCCAGAATATTAATGGGCATCAAAATTTCAATCTTACTGTTGCATCTGACAATCTGTCATTCAGCAAAATGCTTACGATGCATTTTTTCTCACACTGCTTTTAAAGTGATGTAATGATTTCTGGTGATGCCAACTGGCAAAGGAAACAACAATGAATTCCAGTCAGCATTATTTTTCACTGCCTGTGCTGAAAGGAAGCAGGAGAACTTGTGAAAAACTGTATGCCCTTTGGGTGGCGCCTACTGCAAAGCATTTGGTTTCTTACAGAGTAGATCTGAGAAAGGTCCCAGTCTGGCACAGGCTGGGTGGGCTTTAAGACACTGGCTTCTTTGGGCACTGCTGGGAGAGGGTGCAGCCACAGAGCAGCAGGGATATCTGGTATGCAAAGAGGGGACAGAGAACAGAAAATTAATACCATCTATTTATAAATGCAGTTTGCATTTGATAAGTGTGAGTCACTTGCCTCTCTGGTTTTCGGGTTTATATAGCCACTGAAAAAAAAAAAAGCTGTAAACACACTTTATTAGTTACTAAATTTATTTCATGTGCACATCCATGAATAGAACAAGTCCTTGTCTAGTCTTATAGCTAAAAGAACAGATAAAAAATAAATTTTCTTTCTTTTTCAGGGTATAGTAGCATGCTTATATTACTTTGACAGACACTAGTACACTAGGTGGGAAGAATAAGATTTAAGAAAGGCTTTGAAAGCATAATCACAGTTAGAGATCAAGAGCTCACACACCTTCTCTGGAGTATAAGTATGTGGGCTGTTAGATCTTGGGTCAGATCCGGTTTTAAACAATGATTTTCACTCATAAGGACCTGGGGTGGCTGGGGAATGTGTGCTGCAAGCGTAGGCAAGCTTGCCTCCCACCCGACCTGCCAGGCCAGCAGAGCCAGAAAAGGGTGTTGTAATGTGCTGATGGATGTGCTAATACCATGCTGCTAACACCTCCAGCTCAAGGGAGTTGAAAGAAGGTCTCTCTCTGAGCTGTACTTTCCTGGGATTGTTTTAGAATTCCTTTAGAATTTAGACATGCCTTGCTCAGCTCTGCCTTCAAAGTCTCCCTCTCTTTGTAATCCAGTGCATAAATCCTGTATGTCACTGGTATTTCTAATATATCACACGACAACAGCAAAGGCAATAGGCACTTCTAAGCAGCTCAGATGTGTCAGAGTACAATGGCATAACAAGGGCAGCTTTAAGCTTGCTTATTCATCAATTTATAAAATCAATCTCTAGGAAAAGAAAACACATCCAAAATATCAAGAAAATAAACACAAGGACTTCATTATTCAACACAAAAGACTTTATATACATTTACATATAAAGATCTCAGAAAGAACAGTTTGAGCTTTATTTTATTTGTATTGAGTTCATTAACATTTCTAATAAACATTTATCCTGCACTGTTTGAAAAAATGTAAATACTTAACATTAGCCTTAATAACATGAATTGACAATAACTATAAATGATGCTTTGCACAAAATAACTACAAATTATAATTCAAGTGCAGTCTAGGTGCTGAACATAGTTTAAACATCCAAACCTGCATCCAATTATACATATAAAAAATATATTTGTGTGCATACAAAACTGGGCCCTGAGACATTTAAAATCATGGCCTGACTTGCTGGATTGCTGCTGCAGGAGCACCACATTGCACTAAACAACAGTAGAGCAAACACTAACTTGTTGACAATGGACTTGAAGAAAACAAAGCTGAAATGCTAGTGTATCCAAAATTACAGGAACATTGCTGTTACTCCTTTCATGATAAGATCTCACTGTTAGATTCTGGCGCAAAAGACTAGTTTTATTACAAAAACTTGGTGTCAGAGTTTGAGCCACAGCAGAGCTGTTCTTGCTTCAGAGGAGAAGGTGACTTAATGACTTTAGAAGTTCTCATACTTTTTTGACCAGTTCATAGAACTATAGGAATGCCTTCAGTTGTGTCAAACTGTCCTCAGACTAATATGGAAACAGAGCATCACATATGACACCAGCAACAATGTAGACATGAAAGGTCTTGTTTTTCATTGACTAGCAAGGACCATGAATAAACAAATCCACAGGCTGTCTAAGTGAGAGCAGAGCTTCCCTTGAATGTCATGCCTTCTTCACATGCTCTGCCCTGTTACTTTGCATTTCCAGCTCACAGCTGTGCGAAGAGGGTGTAGCCGTGTACCACATAGACCTTGCCTTCAAGAATAATCTCTTGGGATGTCTGTGATACATCAGGTCTATTGGATGGGATCTGGAACATGGGATTCAAACCACAGCATTTTAGTCTGGTGGGTTTTTCCCTTTATTTCCACAGGGCGAAAACACCTTACTAAAGATACACAGCCAGAGATACCGTCCTTTACTAGCAAGATAAACCTTTCTGGTTTAAAGTCCATTGTAGCAAGATTTCCAAACACTAGGCTATTAGAGGCTGACCATGTTTGATTTTGGTTTTTCTTTGAAGCTCTTATTTAAGGAGACAAAGAAGTACTGAACTTAGGCTCCCATTCTGAATTCAGTGAGTCCATGGGTAAAGGAGAGACCCCACAATACTCAGTGTCTGCCCTACTGAGTCTAATTTCTAAGATACAACATTCAGATTAAACAATATAGTATACCATTTATGCAGATGGCAGTGTTTGCTACTTGTGTACAGGCTGATGCACCTCATTAAACAAATGGTTGCACAAATTTCCTTGTGGCAGATGGTTCAGTAAAGAATATCAGTAAAGAATTTGGGCTACCTGTTTTTACGTATGTTCTCCAATAGCAAGGAAGTTGAACCCTCTGATGTTTGATCAAAATCACTATCTCAGTCTTTCTTGTGTCTGGAGCATTCTGGAATATTGTTTCTTGACCTTAAAGGTGACATACCAGATCATTCTCTATGGGAGGCATAGGACAAAGCAGGGTTAGGGCAGAGCAGAAGCTGGTGTTCAAGCAAGAGCCAGAAAGGAGAGCACAGAGCAGGCAACACAGAGCAGTGGAGTGGGTTGGGAGTTAGGGAGCCATTCAGATTACTAAACAGCTGTGGAGCCAAATGTTGATGAGCTCCATCAATATATGAACAACTGTGGTAAATCTATGAGCCATCTCCATACAAAATGTATAAACCACATATTTTAGTGAGTCTTTTATTAACTTCACGTATTACAATTAGTAACCTTACATAATGAACTTCACATTCAAGGCAATTCACATCCCTGAATAAAAGACAGAGAGCAGTTCTATTACAGCATCCATTCCTTGAAGAAACAGAAAGAAACATTGCAATGAGGGCATCTAGAGCACAGCATGAGCTCAAAGGTGTTGTCATTCCCAGCCTGTGCTCAGAGACAGAACATCAAGAACATCAGCAAAGGGCTTTCATTTGTCTTGCAAATCCCAACAGGAAAAAAAATAGCAGGTTGCATAAATGGCAGAAAGTGGACTAAATTCCAACTGCACCTCAACTTCAGTCTGCTTGAATGTCATTTAAAATTTGTAACAAGGTCCAAATAATAAAAGTTATTTGAAAGTAAACTTTCCATTGTTGTCTCTTTAGTGATGTCAGAAGTGTGGACCTTTGGAAACATCAGCTTAATTGGGTTAGTTTGTTGGTCTTCTCAAAATGGAAAAGTATGTTGAATTCCACAGCATGTGGACTGTCTGTGCCTTGAATCATACCTTTTGTCTCTGAATTTTAACATGCTGCTTGGCCGAAATTTCAATTCAACATCGACTACCACTGAAGACTTTTGTTACCTGTAGTGAAATAAAATCAGAATTCAGCATGTAATGAGGTAAGTCTTAATCTGAAAAGTATCTCTTTACTACAGCATACTTTTCACCATAATATTTATGTCTCTGCATTTCATTTTAATCCCTCCAAAAATGTTTTTGTTTCCCTAGATATCAATGCATTAATACAGCGTGTAGTTGTTCTACCCATGATAGAAGTATATTTAGTCTTAGTGGGCTAGATATGTTCAGGAGATGTTTACACTAACATGACAGCAAGGCACAACTGACAGCAAGAAGTGAGAAACCCTATCCAACACTCAATAAAAAATGTCATTTACAGTTCCCTGAACCCCAGGCAGGAGTATGTCCTGGAAGAGCACAGGAATCTGCAGCTATGTGGCCTCTGTCCCAGAGAATTACTGGATGGCACTTCTGAACAGTTTAACTATCTTGGATAAAAAGTCTATTTTCATAAACCCACGGTTATGTTTTGTTTTGGAATTAATAAATTATATCTTCTGATATACTTCCCAATACACTCTCCTGAGTGTGCTAAGAGCATACAGGAAGATCAAGGCTGGGAAGAGAATTTTAAAACATTAGCTAAATTATCTGGATGATTTCCCACAGAACAACTGCTGAATCTACTAGTGCTAAAAAATAAGAACAGCTAAATAGGTAATTCTGAACTTCTTGAAACCCTGAGGAAAAGGTTACTGCTGAGGACTGAGCAGTTAATACTTACTTACTTATTTTAATTTCTTTGTTCTGCATATGAAATAGGAACCCATGAATGCGAGGAACAGCACAGAACCTGAGATTATTAATGCCCACTGCAATAGCTTCAGGAACTGGACTGGACCAGTAACTTTTTTTCTGAACATCTCTGCTTTCGCATCCCCAATAACAGCAGACTGAAACAAGAAAAATGTAGTGCAAGAAAAATGTCAGTGAAAGGTAAGTATGCAAGCCCTCACTTGCTGAATATATTCTTGGCACGTGCAAATCACAGCATGAGTTAATTGCCCAATTTCAGGGCACCATGACTGAAAAAGTTAGGTCATGGGTTTTTTCTTTTTTTAAACAGCAAAGATTAATAGAAAAAAAATATATATACTAACCTCATTCAGCCAAAGAATAGGAAAAACATAAGGTTTTTTAACTTTTGATAAAACTCTGAAATGAGAAAATAATAGCATGTTACCCTTAGTTTGGTGTGTAAGCCCAGTCTCTGCTTAAGCATTTTTTTCTCCTCTTACTACATTTCTACCTTCCAGATGTACCTTTTTAGTACAGTTCTGGACTGAAAAAAATAGGCCTAGAATCAATAATAGCCCTTATACATTTCAGGCAACCACCTCTTTCTGTTTAACCTTCCACATCTGGTTACTCAGAAAGAAGAAAGGCTTCACACAGCTAGGTATTCGTGGGAGAGTCTGAAGATCTGTGTGGTGTTCACCTGCTAGATGTCCAGAATCCCAAAACATGTGTTAAAATACTTGGGTAATGACTTGCTCTTTTGCTGAAATTTATATTCTCTGAAAAATCATGACTGAAATTTTTTCAAGAAAGACAAAAAGTCTTTGGGAAAGTATTTTTATTCCTTTTCTTTTTGCAGCCGTTTCTACTGACAATCTCATGGACTAGTCAGCCTACTTGAAAAAAGTCTTTGATAACAAAATAATGAAGTAGTACTTACTGGATTTTTACTGAAGGCTTCACAAGGAGGTTTACTTGCAGCCTTTTTGCAAATTGTAGTGTAAAACCAGTGATCTATAACCAGAAAAAAAAAACACCCATGTTAATTTAAATTTTTTAGTTGGATGCCTAGAACATGGACTGTGTCAAAAAGCACTTTGTTATCATTTTATCTTTATGTTTTCAAGGTCTCCATTTTAATGAAATTTTAATGTTTCTGAGGGTCTCTCGTTTCTTATAAAAGTTCTGATTTTTTGGCTTTACCATAGTTACTTTTGTAATTTGCAATTAATACTGCAGTAAAAAAAAAAGTTAAAAATACTAAATCAGTCATGAAACATTTCATATAAAAATATGTTGGTTTAGAGTTTTTTCTACCAGAAATTAGCTAATATTTCTTTTTTGATAAGAAGGGTGTTTAACTTGCATAGGGCCAAAAAAACCCATTTCATATCAGAACTAGCATATCAAAACAAAGTTCAGATCTTTTCTTTATCTCCTTCTTTTCCCCTCTGTCATCCACAAAAACATGAAAATTTCATATCAGATTTGGGAAATTCTGGTTGATGTCTCTATTTCAAATAAGGTAAAACAAAGATTCAACTTTAGATCTCCTCATTGACGTTACATAGGTTAAATGTTAGGCAAAAGTACTTTAATGAGAAATACTTAATTTTACTTTTTCATTCAAATTCAGAGCAAAATAAAAATCTAGAACCTTAGAATTCATCACACAATTCAGAAAACTTTGGTAAATACACATAAAGTTAATAATCCGAATCACTGAAACAGAAATAGAAAGAAAATTGGAGGCAATAAATCACAAAATCACAAAAATCCAAGTCACAAAGACTGTATTAGGTCTGTTCTAGACTAGTCTGTTCAGACTTCTAGCAATTTTCTTGGAAATAAACAGATCTGTACTGATTTAATTTCAATTCAGTCAATAATTATACAAAAATGATAAGTTATAGAAAATGAAAAAAAAAAAAGTATAGAGGGAACAGAAAAACTTTCAGAGAAAATAATTTTCTCAAAGTACTTGAAGATCATAGAAAAGCTATACAGCATACTTCAAAGTTTACAGAACCTATTTAATCCCACATTCCCAATAAGGAAAACCTATTTTCAAAACTTATGAGACAAATTTCTGCTCTAAATTTCCCCTTCTAAAACCATAATACCTTTGTGAGCAGATCTTGCAAAAGCAAGCATGAAAATATTGCATCTTCTATTCATCCCTCTGGTAAAAGGCCTACTTTACTAGAATTTGATTTAAATTTAAACATTGAAAGTTTGCCAAGTTACAATTATTTAATATTTGGACTTACAGGCTCTATATCTAGAAACGTCTCATGTTCCTTTTCATTTGGGCTCAAGCCTTCAACATCATGCAATATGGAATCACTTGCATGAAGAAAATGTGGAAGAGAAATAAATACCGGTCTTCCTGTTTGAAAAAAACAAACTCACTTGAATCGCTAAGCTTTGTTTCCATGCTCATCTGAGGCTATTTTCCATGCAAACATAGTTTTTTATATAGAGACACAACCCTGATAAAAATGTTAGTAGTCCCACCCCCCCCCCCCCCCCCCAANAAAAAAAAAAAAAATTGAGCATTTCTGTGATTCTACTGTCATGATGAAAGTTTGCATAGTGAAATAAGTTGTAGATAGAAACCTTGCTTATCGATGCCTATACCGTGTAGCTGCCCATGCTCCCAGTTTCATGCTGAGGTGAGGAACTGGCCTTTAGTAGAAGGCAAGCCTGAGGGGAACCCATGCTGTCCTCTCTGCACCAAATGCTGACTCAGTATATATTTATTTTATTATACTGATGCCAAACTAAGACAGTAGAGTCTCTCAGTCTTTGCATGTGTACACACCCACACATGCCCACGCACGCTCACACTCTGTGTGTGTGCCAATTTGTGATTAGCACAATTACAAGGACTGTGACTACCTTTGGCTTTTATACAGTGCCCCTCCTTTCCTTTCTACACATGGATTCCTGCAGTTTCACAGGTATCTGTTGTATCACAATTTTGAATAGCACTATGCAAAATACAGAAATATTCTAGTCCTCATTTTGGGAAATGAGGCTGCACAAATGTGAAAGGTCTCTCACGAAATCTGTGGAAGAATTCACAGACAGACAGGAACATCCTCGATCTTAAAGTAACACCTCAGCTACAGGGCATGTACTTCCTCCCCAGCTAAATGGCTTGTTTGGCAGTAGCCTGTCACTACTATACCTGCTTTGCAGGAGCTAATGTCTAGGACTCCAGCTAATGTGCAGTTCTTTGAGATGACTGGATCTGTGCAGAAGCAATAATTATCTCCGACTTCAGCAGGCGATGCAAACGCTTCACGAGGAACTGTGAAACGATAGAGCGGGATTCCCTTCACTTCCTGCTTGCCCTGGAAAACTCCATAGATTGATCTGAATATAAAAGAGGATAAATGTTTTAGTCATTTGGATTAAAAACCTGAATCCATGGCAATGCTGACTAAGGATCCCCAACCATGTCTCTTTTAAAATATACAAGTATTCCAGGGAGCCAATGTCCAGGCTGCCTTCACACTTCAGCAGTTTGTAGGGGTGTTTCTCTGTAATGCAGATTATTCTGCACTATCACAAAAGGATGTACAAGCTCAGAGGTGAGCACAATACACAAAAGGACAGACAAAAGTACTACTAATAAACAATATACACAAAACCAACACATTAATTAAAAGCTCTTTTCCCTACAGATTACTACATCCATTGTCATGCCATTTTGGAAAGTTTTTGGACTACAGTAGAGATACTTATCAATATAAATCAGCTCTGCTATAGGTTTTTGCTGACCCAATGACACTAATCTAAGCTTTGTGATGCAGGCAACAGTCTTCATTTAACTTTATTCCATTGCATATGAATCAGAATACTACTTCTTTTGGGTGATACATTATCAACTGATATAGAGATATGGTGGTTACATATAAATGTAACCAGGACAGTAACAATTTGTATTGCAGCCAAACAAAAGAAGAGCTCTGGGTTTTGCAATGTGGATAGAATAATTTTCCATGATCTTGTTTCAGTACGGCCTTTGGGCGATTGTTACCATCCTTCATTGTTCGTTAATTGTGAGAATTAAATGGCCCAAGGGATCTCTCAGACTGTGTGTAATCAATCCAAAGAATTTTATCATTTCTCCTCTGTATAGAATTCCCTTTTTCATGTTTGTGAAATGCTTTTCAGTTTGAGGATGCAATTACTTCACAAAAAAAAAAGAAACTTAACTTAATGTAAAAACACTGATCTTTAAAAAAAAACAGTCTGCAAAGCAAATATTCCACTTTAAACCCAGCTAAAAGGAAGCAGCTGTTTCCCAGCAGCAAAATAAATACAGGGGTCAAGCCTCCCAAAGCAGATACACTGTGATGCACTTTAAATCTTTTAACATGGCTTTCAACAATCCCATTGGAGAACTTCGGGACAGTGGATCGCAGAAGCAGCAGGCTGAAAAGTCATCAGTATGAGATTTATTCAGTAGGCTGGGTTGTTTATAAATACATAAAAATTAAATATGTAAAAATATCCTGTGAGAAAATAATTTTGAGTATCTAGTGGATGACAGTAAATCCTGTTCTGCATAGATGATGTTCTGCGGAAATGCCAAAGATGGGCCTAACTGACCCCTGCTATACCTATTGCCTTCTCGGACCAAATAAGGCAGATTATAGGCTGAGTCCTTGTCTTAGAAAAAGTTTAAGACTTTGAACTCTATGGCCCTCAATGTCGTTCACAGAGCTGTAACAGCTCACAAAACTGTCAGATATTCCAGACATGTATCTGTAACTGACTGAAGTAAAATACACTATAAATAGCTCTGTACATGACATTAATGTCTCTACATGACATAAATAAAAGTGGTAGAATCAGGTTCTGAATCACAAGCACAGCTCACAAATTTACTTGTGTGTAGGTAAAAGGTTTATTTTGAACCGCCTCAGCAGCCTAAGCCTAAGCAGAGCCAATGCAGCTGCCCTCTGAAACAAAAGAGCATTTAGGTGGCACATGAAGGTGTATGCGCACAACAGGAAGGGACCAGCCTACCTGCAAATATCGGAGGAGAAGAAGCGCAGTACCTGATCCTTCTCAACAAATGGTGGGAATGATGCCCCATCTGCGAATAAAATAAAATAAGAGCTTGAAAGTGATTCCACTTAGAAGACGAGATTGAATTTCTAACTCAACACTTAGCTGTTACTTTCCTATAAAGCTGTGAAAAAAGTAAACAAAATGAGTCATTTATGGGGAAAATATTTATGTAAGTTATTGTACTGTGGCAGGCACTCCACAGATAAGACTGAATTGCTTTTGAAAGCGAGCCAAATTATGGCAGCAATTTTTTAGGTTTTTTTTTCTTCACAGATGTGAAGCTCTATTATGGAGCCCATTAAAAACCGAGGCACAAAACCCAATCCTTCTTAATACAAATCCCAATACCTGTTGCCATTGCTTCAAGGTTTATACAGTCTAAAGACCTAAACCTTTCTAGAGATGCTTAGTTCACCTGTCATTACGGCACTCGGCGCTTACAAGAAACACAGCTTTAGACCTCAAAACTACCTGTTTAATAGTCAGTGCCAAGTGTTTTTCCACCAAAGATTGCTCCAGTAGACCTCTTCTTTGTAAGATGAGACCCTCTCTATAGCCAATGAAGAGAATGAAGCACTTCTAGGGCACAACTCAACTCATCCCATGTTAAATATGCAAAATAGGTCAGAGAAATCACAGAATCACTAGGGTTGGAAAAGACCTTTAAGATTATCAAGTCCAACCATTACCTAATTCTGAAAAACAGCCCTTTGGTGATGTCTTTTTCTTCACTTGTTATAAAAAGAACACATACTCATTTCAGATGCATATTTCTGCATTTCAAGCATGCAGAGTTAAGTAAGATGACCCTCTGCCATTTTTGCAGAGGAGGTGTTGTAACAAACCTTTAACCAGTACATTTGTTACTGCTTGCTACAATTTCTGGTTAGTTTCTTAGTCAGCAGCTGTAAGGAAGGGATTGCAAACATCTGTGGTATCTTTGAATCTAGTTGGCAAGAGCGAGAAAGCTAAATTACACACTGCCATTTGCTCACTGCTGACAGAAGCACTTTTTCTTAAAGAAGATTCAAGATCCTCCTAGACATACACTATTTCTTAATCTGGGCAGCCTTGGAGACGTTGCAAACATGGACGCATTTCAAGCCCCGTACAAGAATACTGCTTAATATTTTTATGTAGATACTTACTTTTACTATATAAGCTGCACTTTTATACGAAAGCTTGCAAGATAAGAAGAAATTCTCATAGGACATTTTAAACCTGCTGCCTCTCTAAACACATGGTCTCTCCTGAGCAGTCGTACTGAATGCTCATGTAAACTGTGCAATAACCTTTGCTAAAAAGGAAAAGCCCCACATTTTCACTGTACTGGAGCACTTAGTCTAGTCTTAGCTGTGGAAGAAGAAAAAACAAAAACCTGACCCTCGGAAAAAAAGGGTTCGGGCTCTATAAGAAAGAAGGAAAGTCAAGAAGCAAAGAAAATATTGCCTCCTATAAAGTTAATGACATTTTTTAAAATGAGCTAATCCTTCCTGATTCACAGACTTTTGGAAAGTCAGATTCTTGTGATGTATTTGAAGTAGTATTTCAAACTTGCCATGTGCTCTGGGTGGTAAGGAAAATTATCTATGCCAGGTAAAGCAGCACAGAAAAGGGGAAAAACAAAACAAACAAACAACCCAAACCCCTGTTTATTTTGATGCTAGCTCACTGAAGGCCTACAGCTCTCTGCAAAAGCCTCCACGATGACATCTGCCAGCCTCAATTCAACAGATTTTGGTATCCTTACAGGGACACTTTCACTTATCAAGAAGAAAAATATAATCTTGAACAAATGAATCTTAAAGAACTCACCTGATTTCACATGCATTCTAAAAGCAAATTTTAAAATATTTTCTTCTGATTTATTCATCCCAAAATAAATTACTTCTCCTTTTCATCCCTTTTCACTTGCTACTGGCCTAGAAGCCACCTGTCAGACAGCCTTCTCCCTTGTCACCTCAATTTCTATTCATATATCAGTCAAAAACTTTTCTGTCCATTCTGGTGCATTTAATTTTGTTTTTCAATACTGTAAATGAATGTACATTATAAGGATGAAAAAGTAATTTTCAGCTGATATAGCAAAGAAAAAGAATCTTAGTTATTTTGTACCATGAAGAGAATTAGTAGAAACAGAGATCTGGATTCTTTTCTTGTGTCTCTTCCACATCTACTCTAGCTGAAGATGGGCCATGTACATTTATATATAAAATAATATAAAATGACATATTATATCTATTATAATAGATACACACATATCCATGTATAATAGTAGCAGTATGTACACATTCATATTTATGTAAACATTTAATATACAGAATTCACAACTGTGAAAGCCCAGGAGAATTACTTAAATATTGTATCTCATTATTCCCTCACAATATCAATAAATGTTTTCAAGTTTTATAAAGCTTTAATAGGCTCACCTGTGCCATTAATCATATCACAGTGATCTGCCCAGTATGAAAGATTCCTTTAAGATAAAAAAAAAAGTCACTCTGCATGTAGTATATTATACCATGTAATCCATTTCATTACCTGTATTGCTAAATATAACTGCTCCAGTATAAGCCTGATCCATTAGTAAAGTCAGTGGATAGAGATGTTCATTCATTTACTCAGATAAACTTTATGATGTATTAGAATGGGATTTAAGTGATCTAGCTATTTAAGCATGCAAAACAGAACTAACTACTTATAACAAAGAATCAATAACTGTCTTAAATCCAAGCTCCTAGCAGAATCATTAATAGCTGAGAGAGGTGATTTTGCCAAGCTCAGAGCCTGATCCAGCTTCCTTTGAATTGTTAATTTCCATTTATCTATAGCTCTTAGTGAAACAGGCCTAAAAAGCCATACCTTCAAAATATGTATGGTTTTTAATTATACAATGCTATGATACCTTTTGTTTTTATAGCTTTCAATTATTGCTGTTTTTTTTATATCTTCTGTCCCAGTATAGACTCTGTAAAGTCCATCCAATGTCATATTATACTGTAACAGACACAAGAAGAAGGAGTAACAGTTAAAAGTACAGAATCAGATTGTAGCATTGTCACATTTATCTTCCTCACAGCTGCTCCCTTAGTTTTTATTCACAGAATGATAACTGAAGGCTTTGCCTCCTCATTGGTTTCACTTACCGGGTAGAAGACTCCCAGAACTTTGTTCGAGACGAGGGGGACCTTGTCTAAGAAGGGATCGTGGTAACCCCACAGTAATTCTTTCACTGTTCGGTTCTGCAGCATGGATGACTTAGATGACTTGATAAAAGAATTTATTATTATCTGCATAAAAGAGCCTGGATACAAGGAAGCTGCAGCCTAAAAGAGAAATAAAATTCATGTTTAGCATAAAATTCTGCATGTGCTTTGGATATAAAACACAGAGACTAACTGCAAGAAATCTCTAGCAAAGTAGGTTTCCAGAGTTGCAGCTCAATGTAAGTTATGTTTCCACTTAAAACTGACAATTAGCAAAACAATTATTGGGCCTAACTTACGCAAAAGCAATTTATCTTTACTGTTTACATGAATTCACTAGATCATCCCTAATCACAGAGTCACAGAACAATTTAGGTTGGAAGGGACCTCTGGAGGTCATCTGGCCCAACCTCCTTCCTCAAGCAGGGCCACCTAGAGTCAGTTGCCCAGGACCATGGCTAGATGCCTTTTGAATATGTCCAACTAATAATCTCAAATCCTTATCCTTATAACATGGGTTGTACGACTTTCAGTTCTCCACCTTTTTTCTATCATCTCCACGTCACATAACTCAGACTCACTCGGACTATAAATATGTAAGTAAAAATATACAAGCCTTGTTACTTACTTTAGATTGCTTTAGATTGGCTGTTACACTAGCAATTGTATTCTGCATAAAACTGACCAAGCACTGAATCTACATTATTTCTTTACTTAGAAAGAATACGTATTTGCAATGAACAAGTCCTTCTTTCTGAACAACTTTAATTCTAAATAACGGATAACCTTTCCTAATTCAATAAAGAATAATGTAGATTTACCAGTAGTAACTGTAATGAATTAGATCAGAGGCATAAACACTAGAGGCATTCATTGCCTCCCTAGAGGCAATGAATAGCTTGTGGAAAGCTAACAGAATTGGTTTGTGTTGGCCTGTCTGGTGAAGCAGGAAATTGTAACAATTTTGATATGTAAATTTGTGTAAAAACAAATTATTCTCTTAGAGCAAGGGCTCAGTCTAGGCCCATTACTGGCCCATCTCTTTGTACTCTGTGCTATGGAGATAGCAATGGAAGAATCTCTTTTGCTCTCATTTCTTCCCCCTCAACCCCATGAATCTTTGACTTTTGGCTGAACATGAACAGAGTAAGTAGAAGCATGGAAATGACAAGATTATGAGATAGAGGAAATATGGGTTCAATCCCCTCAGGGCTGAGAAAGTCTGAAAAACATCTCTCTGAATTCTCTTGCAAGTATTTTGACGACAAAGTTATGATATAACAGGTGAGCTCAATGGGATTGAAGTCAGTGCTGTCAAACGAGATAGTTAGAGTCTCTCTGGGAATTTAGGCTAACATTAGTTTGCTTCTGAACACCAAAATGGGGCTTGGATCCTCTGTTCCCATCTCTCCTGACATGGCTGCTTCCAGGCATGAGCCTATGCTTAGACCTATAAAGAGCTCCATGGTCCAAAGTGTGGGAGCTGAGCAGTGTTAGCTAACACTGTGTCATGAAGGACTCTGAGAGTCAGAAACAAGAACAGATTTCAAAAGAGATGCTGGCTTAAATTAGGACACAGACAGAGTATATCTGGTCTGAATAAGATCATTCGCCTTTACTCATTAGGTGTTTTCTCCCTAAAGAAAAGAAACCACCTTATCAAAATATTCCAGTACTTAAAGGGAAGCTACAGAGAGGATGGAGGTTCTTTCTTCACAAAGAACAACATGGAGAAGACAAGGGGCAATGAGTACGAGTTCTACCAGGAAAAGTTTCATCTTGATAGAAGAAAGATGTTTTTTACAGTGAAAACAATCACTGAAATGTCATAGAGTCTCCATCACTGGAGATTTTCATGGTGCAATTGGACAAGTTGCTTGACAATCTCATCCAGGATCCCTTTCTCAGAAAAGATTGGATCAGATGATCCTTTGAGGTCCCTTCCAACATGGGTTTTTCTATGATTCTGCAATTGATTCTATGATTCTATACTGTGTTAATATCATGCATCTCTTCACTCTGCCCCTGGCACCCACCCTCTCACAGCGATCCTGAACACTCACATGCAAACAACACAGAGTTAGTGCAAGACAATCAGGCAAAACCACCACGGCTGAATAGAAATATGAAAACTGTAAATGTCACTCAAGGGCAAACATCCTCAGCCTACGACAATACAAAACCACCTGGACTGAAAAGGCTCTAGCACTACTCTAGGTGGGGATCCCTGTGCTTTACTTTAAAAGGCTAAGTTTCAGCAGGACAGGAAAGCTCAGGGGATGACATTGCAATGGTGCTGAGGGGCACCATGGGGAGCAAGCAGCTGGGGCAGTGAGGTCATGCATATACCAAGCATGGGATTTTAAAACAGCCCCCCTGCAAAGCAGGACTGAGGATACTGTGGAAAGAGTATGGCACATCCATCTTGTGCTGTTCATGCCATACCTCACACATAACAGAGTCTTGATTCATTCCCACACTAAAATAGACTAGAAGGATGCTTTTCGACACATCCCATCCAAACTGGTTACTTTGCTTTCACTGATAGGAACAAGTAAATTTTCATTACCCCGGGAATATAAGGAAACCTGAATATGTATCCAATATGTCCTCATATTGCATATGAGGAATATGCTGATTTTTTTTTTTTTTTTAAAGACAGTAACACAGCTATTCTGAGTGTAGCTGACATTCATGTCGTCTGAGTTCATAAAGAGGAAACCTGTTCTGTGGGAGCTTCAGTATTACTAATGCTAACTTCTCCCCTTTCCTCTAGGAGCTCCATATTTGAATGTGGACATTATGGTTTTGTTTCTTTACTTACAGCAACAGCAAGGTTGAGGCACGTAAAGGTATCATTTTCTGTCCCAATAGACATATCGGGTTCAAAACGAGCAACGTTAGGCAACATGTAGGATATTGTGCCATCAGAGTTTTCTGTGATATTTTCTTTGGGTAAATATCGCACCCTTGAAACAGACAAAAAAAAAACACAAACAAACAGCATAGAACACTTTAAACACTTGATTTTCAAGACAACATATAAACATGCCTGACTGAAGTATTTTGAAAAGTTAACGAGCATTTTTGTGTATGAATGTGGAACATTTCATAACAACTGAAAACAGTCTAAACTTTTCATGTGAATATATGTAAAAAAATCCTTTTTTTTTATTTTGGAAATATTTCCTTAGTGCCTAATGGATTTTTTTTTCTTGATACTAAAATGAAATAATTCTTTTTAATCTTTATTTCAATAGTAGACCTTATATTATTTTGTATTTTGTTTTAAATTATTTATGTGACATTTAAAATGTCACATTTTTTTTCTAAGCTTTCTTATGGTTGCATGTAATTAGAGGGGATGACTCAGAATGGTCAATAAACCCTCATAAGTTTTGATTTGATAGGCCTGTGTTGCAACAAAACAGATTACAGGTTAAATCCATAATAGGAGTCCACATTTCACATGGATGTGGAGATTTATAAGCAGCCTTTCAGCTCCACTGAGATTCAGATAAGCCTCTCATGCATGCCCTGCCAGCAGGTCATTATGGAACAAATCTCTGAGCTGCTGCTGATCTAGCTTTAGCTCAATTTTTCAAGCCCCAATCCTGTTGCTGATCCCTCTGTGGGGGTAGCATCCAGCAGGCATCATATGACTTAGTCTATGCTGTGGGTCCACAAAGCTTGTTCTAGCTCCACACTAGAAGAGATCTTCAATATACTCTATCGGATCTTCCAGCCTGGGCGTGGGGGAACCAACAAGTTCAGAGAGCATTTTCCCATGGAACAGATGTAGCCAGCATAGGTGGGCCTTATTATGAAAGCAGCTGTGTCTTGGCTTCTCAAGATTGGTTTGTGTGCATGTCATTTTAATTAATAGCCTAATGTGTAGAGCACCTACTGGAAAGTAGGAAGTCGGTTTTTTTTCTAGTTAATATTACTTCTAACTGGAAGCAAAAGACATAAAACAAGGTTTCCCAACAGAATCACAGGGGCAGTTGAGTTTTCAAGGTCAGCTGTTCTACACTGTAATAAATAATTAAATATTTAGAGGGAGATTGAGAAAGACTCAGTGTCACAGTGATTCATGTAGACCTAATATCCCAGGTGAGCATGACTACAGCAGTGAGAAGGGCTATAGCCATCATTTCTTACATATTCTCATCTAGGCTTATGATCCCTAAGAAAATAGGCACCATCACCACCAGAGTAAAATATTTGTTTGGTGGGAATTCACCTTCTGCAGTATTTCTTAACTGTTTAGCTTCCTGATTCCTGTGCAACCATTTCCTATGTCTTCCCAGGTACTCTATGAACCAAGAGTTCTCTGTTTCCTCAAAGCACCTCAGCTGTAGATGCTGCAATGCAAAACCATCTCGTGAATATAATATAATCCTTGAAGATATCAAGAAAGAAATATCATTTTAGGAAAGCAATTTCATAACAAGGGTGCCAGTAATAGCTGGGTATTGGGTTTAATGATGTAGGAAGCATCAATTGGTCCTATGTCACCATCATATTTAAAATTAAGCAAATGATTGAAAGCTTCCCTAAATGGCGATGGACTGCTGCATCTGGGCCCAAGCAAGTACATTCAGAAAAAGGAATGTTTTCAGAGGAAAAATTGAAAAAAATAAAAGCTATAGATGAAAAATAAGTTATAAAGGAACAACAACAAAAAAACATTATTAAAATAAATGAGTGATATATGGATGACAAGATAAGATCTTGGGTTTAGGGCATCTCACATATTTTCTTGCACAGGCTTGCATCTGCATGTTTCTTGTAAAAAGTCATCAAAAACTGAACAGTAACAAAAGCAAATGTGCGTGTGTGTTGTTGAGCAAACAGCTTCACACCCAATTATGTATTTCTATATGTGTTTTCCCAGTGTGAGACTAACTACAGAAAGCGTTTCTAATTGCTGTGTGTAGCTGCAGTTTAGGCATTTTTGTCAAATTTGACTACAACACGATGCTAGAATATCAAAACCAAATTTTAACTCAGTAGAACTTTTCCTGACTTTAACAAAACTTCTGATATGACCTGCCACATATTCAGTGTGCTTACCTATATGTATAAGGTCCTCTTTGTTCAAGTTTTGGCTGTGCTCCTTCTAATACCTCTGAAGGATTTTGCACATGGAAAATCCAAAATTGCCTGTAAACCGAACTTCCGGGCACAAGCCAGTTTTCAAAAGCAATGGTACCATTTGCAATGACAGCTTCCTAAAAGAACAAAAATCAAAGTTGAAATTAACTTTAAAAATGAGAAACAACCTGCATTTACTTCCCAGATGATTGTAGAAAATTCCCAAAGAAACAGGAGGAAAAAAAGCTATTTTGTCTTCACTAGGAGGCATACAGCACACATTTTTGGCCAGCTTTTGAAAGCAGCCTGGCATTCCTGCACAGTGAGAGCAAAAGTATGTCCCTCTGAAATAAGTAACCACAAAGCTGATATAATTGCCAGTAGTAAAACTTTCCTACCATTGTGGTTGGGCATTGCCTTAGTTCTCAAATACTTGCCAAATCCACTCTCTATTAGTAAAAAGAAAGCCTTTGAGTGACTGAATGATACCAAGCAGTTTTTAGAATCCATAAACTACTTTTTATACATTTGCAGATAGCCCCATGGAGGAAACAAGAGTTATCTCTGAGCATTACTCAGGCCCTAAGTAAATTTGCAATCAGAGAAACCAAATAGTGTTCTTGCAAGACTGTGTTTTTGTCAGTAAATTGTTATCAAAACAAGTTTCCTAGGTCTAGGGAATGAAGGCAAAATATGGATATAAGGATAAGACAGGACATCAGGAACTAGAATAAACAACAGCTGTATGTATTTGTCACTCGGCTATAATATGGTAAATGTCTACTCAGTTCTTCAGACTGTATAGTCAGAATAGGAGTTTGAAGGTATGTTTCCTGTATTGTCAGGAAAATACCTGCTTTGCCTGGTCTACATCAGGCTTCTTTCTATAAGACTTCTCCAAAGCCCTGGGATAATGTAGTTTTTCCCTTTGGTGGTAAAAATTCAGAAGAGTTTTTTCAGTGATAAGAAAAATATAGGCTGCCTGTCTCCAAAATATCAAATGCTTTTTTATTAGAGTGGTGCATTATTAATTAGTTAATTTGCGTAGCTCCTGCAGTCCCAGGAATTAAAAGGCTAGAATCCCTCCAGAAAATAAGAAAAGACATTTTAAATTACAAGTTGCTAGATTGTCTTTCTATCTTCAGTTTTTGCCTCAAGAGTTTTTATTACCGAGCACCATTTAAAAAAAAAAAAAAAAAGAATACTACCAATTAAGAACTGCAGTTAGAAATGAATACCATGTCTTGGAAAACTCATCACACAGTCAGGGCTTTGTCTATGTAAAGCCTGTTTGTATGGTGCAGTTGCAAACGCCTTTTTGATAATGTTAATCACTGGCTTGCTGTCTGAGCATCTGCTGTAATTTATGTGCATTTGTGTGACAGAGGAAAGAAACCTTGCCGCAGCAACTGTGTTATGAGCTTGAGGGCTTGCACTTAGACCCAGCAGCTAAAATTCTCTTCAGCCTTGTTTCAAAAACCTCTGGAGGCCAAAGACTACCACAGCTGTGATCCAGCATTGGGCAGACCATCTCCCTGAAGAAGAGAGAAAAGCTTACATGATTTGGTAACAACATTTTCAGTTTCCACAAAGAATTGCTCAAAGGATCTTTGGAGAAGCAGGCTGATATACAGAAAGGCACAACTCAGTCTGCTCAGTCTGTCTGTGATCTGTACTCAGCACAGTCCTGGGATGGGGACAGATGCCACAATTTAATCTCCTGCCTTTGTGTAACTGGAGTAGGGAAATGCTCAGGATTCCTGGCAGCTATATGGTCAAGCGCACAAACTCATCTCTGTAGAAGTCAATAACACACGGTCACAGAGGTGAATAAAGAAGTTTCAGCCTTGTGACAATAAATTTTAAAGTAGTGTTACTTCGTAAAGGCATTTTCCATTCCTCTTTCTCCTTATGACCCTTTGCTAGGGTTTATAACAGCACAGAATGATGTGCTAACTCCCCTGCCACTGCAGAGTTTGCTCACAGTGCCTGAGCCATAGGACCTCTCCTTCCACCCTGAAGAGACACAGAAGTAGCCTCCAACCTGCCTCCAGCTTTAGACATTTTGAGCACTTTGAAAAATATCTATCCTGCAATGGTTGCATCTTATGACTCTGTGTTGACTTGGAAGAATACAAGGAACATGCTTCCTCACAGCTTTCTCCATGTAAATGACCTTAATTTTCCCAAAGGGTTGATCTTTGCCTCTAATCCTCACTCTGATACTGCGGGGAAAGCTAAGAGTGTAGAGGACTTTATACTGGCTTTTAGTACAACCAGGATAACTTTCCATGTAAACTGAGACTGCAGGTTATGTGATGAGCTTTTTCATGTACCTTCTGTTCTGGCCTTTACTGCACTTTATTATACTATGTACTTTCTTATCAATCTAGAAAAATTTGTTGTCCACCTAAAGAGGTGGGGTGGCTCTCCTTTATTTTTCATGCAAGAATAACTACTATGTCCATATATTATACCCTTAGAAAATGTCAACAGACAAAAATTACTTCGAGCATTGTATGAAGAGGTCCCTGGGACCCAAGCACATGGGACAACCAGGTCACAACAAGTTACTGTGTGGATTTGCAGCCAACCACTTACTCTGTGCTAATGCCACCCTAGACACTTTTCGAGGATGATTCTAGAGGAAGGCTGATCCAATCTGACAGTACTGCAGCCAAAGGGGCAAGCTGGCTCCCACAGCCCCTGGTACCTGATCCATGTGCTCCCCTGTCCTTTGTGCCAACTCTCATTCCTCAGGGAGCTGTTTCTGCCTGCTGGACTGGAGAAAGATTATTTCCACTTTTTTTTCCATGTCACCTTTCTACCAGTGAGCCACTTGGCTTGGTGGTATGGGTAGGGCAAAGGAACAGATGAGAACCAGAGTTAAAACAAGGGAAGCAGCCAGACAAAAGAGGAAGGGGGAGGAAGGGAACAAGACCATTCCTTTTGGTGGCATCCAGCCATTATTGTTAATAACTTTTCTCCCATAAAGGAGGTTTGTATGGTTCTGTCATATACTTCGGGAGTGCAAATGATAGGTTAAAGCAGAAGAAAATCGATAGCTCTGTCTTTATTCATGTCTTCATTTAATGAAACTAATAACGTTACACCAGTAAGCCCTTAGTTTTTGTCTGTCTGATTGCTGATGAGGCCAGTCCTAAGTATTACCTCTCTCTCTGGCTGGTCACTTGTATTCCCCTAATAACACTGCCAAGCTTTGTGATATTATGAAAGGTAGGGTCATTTTGGAATCTACTAATTTGCAATTGGTAATACAAAATACTTCCCAGCTCCCTAGTTAACCTACATCAGCTCTAATATCTTATGCAATAGTTAACTTTTGTTAGCAAAAGTGGCTATACAATATCTAATTGCAACAGAATTCATCTCATGACCTAACTATGCAAGACTGAGTGAAATCAATGGGAACTTTAACCCCTTTTGTTTCTGACACAATTTTCCCCCCACTTTATGGTGGGTCAACTGGCAATACATAAATTCAAGAAATGCTGAGAAGTCAGCAATTGAAGCTTGCTGTACTTTGTTGCTTTATCCTAAATTCAGCTATCATGATTTCTGATGAAGAAATAGAAAATGTATGGCAAAGTTGCTGTCTTGACAAAGCATCTGGCCTGATAAACAAAATACACCATTTTCTGGGAACTGAGAGATGTCATGAATATCTTAGGCTGTAACAAAATTGTCACTAGTTTATGTGTTGTATGTGTTGGGCTGCACGTGTAAGTTGAAGGAAACAAACAATACAGTTCTGTAAAACTGAATAAGTTAAGTTCCTGGAAAGCTAATAAACTTTCAGTTTGCAGCTGAAAGTATGAATAGACATTACTTCTCAAGTGATGATCATTAGGTTATTATTAGCCTTTCTTTTCAGGCTTTGTTGGATTAATATTTTTAGTCCTTTTCCAGTCCTTGGTCATAAAAAGATATAGAAACCAATCAAGTTTATAATTGATAATACTGAAATATGTGTGATTAAATCACTTATGTTCTGCTGAGGGTCAGCAGTTGCTTCAGTTTCATCAGTTTAAAGAATAAAAGATAAAGAAGTAGCATATGACTGTCAGAAACACAATTTTGAACTGGAAATGTTTCCTATGTCTCCAGGAGCTGAGGAGATATAATCTGGCCAGTCACAGATAACAGATACATAGAGAGACAGATGGCTAATGATAATAATACCTAAAATTATATTTTTATTTCTCAAAGTGGTGGAGACTAACCCTGAGGACTCTTACAGAAAGAGTGCAGTGCTGAGGCTGTTGTGGCACGTCATATACCATTCTGTATTATCAATTCATTAGGAATTAAATATATTAAGTAACACCATGTGTATTCTGATAACCTTCTGATCTCACATGTCCAGATAGAAAGCAGAAGTTCAGAGAAGCGGTAATAAAGGTTTTTCTGGCAAATGAATTAGTCACCAATGGGTTTGAGCGGTTAGACCAAGCTAGAAAAAAAGGCTGATCAGGTGAAAAAAAAAAAAGTATTATCATAACTGAAATGATGGGAATTTTGCCTAGATAAATATTAGTTTTAAGGGAAAGGTAAAAAGTAGTAATAGAGCCATGTCAATATATCTCCTTTCAACAATATCAGATGGAAGCTTTCTGATTTGTTGTTTTGAATTCACCTTTCCTTTTGATTTTTTTTAATGTTAGACATGATAATATCTAAGAATAATGATAATACATATGATATTGTGCAATCAAAATGCATGGAGTCATTTAAAAAGGTACATCTCGATAGCCTCAAACAAAGTGGTTTCTGTAAAGAACGCATGAAACTTTCACATATCACTCCTAAATTACCAAGGACAGTTTTCTAAATGCCTCAGGCCTTCATGGAAAGGCATTGCTCTCCTCTGGATAGATTCAGTGTTTGGTTAAAGAGGATTTTTGCCCTTTGGTACTGATATCAAACATTTTAACGGGGGAAGTCTCCTTTCCCTGAATAGTATAAGAACTGAAATAGCTTAGTACTAATCCTGTTCAGTGGATTCCTGCCAAGAGGCTGCTGGTGGTGTCATTTTGAAGGTGCTCTTCAAGTGACAGTTTCTTTAAAGAGACTCTAAAAATATTCAGAAAATGTATGTAATGTTGAAATTCTTTAAACCTGCTGGAGGCAGGAGTAGAAACAGCTTATCCCCAAAACATCTGAGACACAGGTAGAGCAGTCTGGGGTTAAAGAAGATAGCAATGTGTATTGTGTTGAAGAACCAATATATGTTAATAAACTGGAACATATGCAAAGGTGACATCTTAGTGTTACATGTCACATGAACTTTGGGCTCTCCACCCATGGACTTTCCATGGGTGGACAACAGCACTTGCCTGCTAGAAGATAACATACATCTCTATCAAATTTCTAAGGGCACTTCAGATTGTCTATACACTTGCAGATCCTTGCTCTTTGCTGCGACTACAGTATGCAGCCTTCCAGAAAAATATGCACTGCAGTGTTTACGCAGGCTAATCTCTGAATGACTGCAATAAAGAAGAAATGAGGCTATTAAGGTCTGGTAAACTGCAAAGATGTGTGCTTAAGGGAAGCATGCTCAGGCTTCCGCTGCTAGCAGAACAAGAACAGTAAGAATGATTGATTGCATTGATTTTCAAAACTAAAGTTGTTCCTATTAATCGGGAGATGCTAAGAAGCTCTACTGGCCTTGCTGAAGAATTAACTGATGATAATATGATTTGACTAGATCTTGATAACAAGTTAATTTATGACAATTTGACTTGTTACAGTGTGAAGTGTCCTAACACTATTCATTCAGGATAAAAGAAAAATATTATTCAACATTTGTTTCTCTAATCCAGCAATAACATTTTATAGCAAAATTTCCCCTAGAAATAGAGATTTTGTTTTACTGTATTGCTGTCAACTTGTGCAAAGAGCTAGGATTTACTTTGAGATAGGATAGGCAGAGAAACAACTGGGAGTCTTTTTTCAAGCTTTGGACTGTGCAAAATTTAAGACAAGATTTTGTTTATGGTGGTGATATCTAAAACAATTTTTCACTTTTATTAAAAATATGTCATTCTGACATTTGTTTTCACCTAGTGGGTGAAGATTTAAGTTCAGACTTTGCCTCATATAAGTGGGAATGGGATGCTTCGTATAAAGTTCTGAAAGAACACCTTGCTCATTAAGGTTTTTCCTGTCCTTGAGCCTCTACTCTTGAGACATTCCAAATAAAATTGTCATTGAAACTGATCTGTTTCCTGAAAGCATTTCCTTAAAGGCAGACATTTCTAAAAGTGAAAGGTTTCAGAAAAAAATATATTTTCATTATGCTGTGCTCAGCAGACCTATTTCCTTTGCAATCAGCTCTATGTTTATCCTAAATATAACTCCAGTGAATAAAATATTTGCTTTTCTTACTAGTCTTTTCATCTCCACAAGTAAATCAGAATAAGTTAGATCCAAGTCCCTTTTGAGCATCTGCTGAACTGATGACATATTTCAGCTGTTGCATCTTGGCATATCTTTTAGGAAAAGGAATTGTCTTAGTGTTTCATGGTCTCACTAAATAGTCAATGTGATAAGTAAAAAAAAAATCTAGTATGACTTATGCTTAGGAAAAAAGTATCCATTTGCTTAAATAAATAAAGCCTCTACAAATTTATTCTTTTGTGTTTTATATTAATACTGGTACCAATTTTCCTTTTTTATATATATCAAACAAGCTGTATTGAAATAGGTACAAGCATCTGAAACATGATCTCAATGCAGAAAATTACAAAGAGGTTGAGGAAAAAATTACTCAGTCTAATACTTACCACTAAGAGCTCATGCAGGGATAATTTCATATGTAAACTTTGCAAACCATGCTGTGTAACTGGTTGCATTATTATAAGTAAACAGATGAACACGTAACATTGCTAATATGTGTAATTTGCTTTGAAAGTATTTAATGGCCTAAGACAATACTCCGGATTAACTCAAAGTAAATATTTAAAGTAAAGAGAAACACATTTTTAAAACCAAGTGCTTTTCAGAAAATCTGTCATTTCCTCAATATGTCAATCAAATTAAATTATTTGCAAATACAGAGATTATTACTTTTTTGTAAAATGTTGCAAGATGGGTGAGACATTGTCTAGTGAGACTTTAATTTTTATTCTCTGTACATCTGAAAATTTCATGAAAAAAAAACAAGAAGAACTGGAAAACTTTCACTGAGTTTGTTAACAAAATTAAAATGTTATGTAGAAGCCATTTCTTTCAATTTCTTAAAAAAGTGATGGCAGAATCTAGGCAGGGCCTCAATACACAGTAAAACATTTCCTAATTGTCCATATATGTCCATACCTCCTCCATTGACCTCAACAGCTGTGAAGTTAAGGGCAGTCTTCCAGATGGGCCTTTGAATAAGTATCACCAAGACCTCCACAGACTTTAGTGCCACAGCACATCATTAGGAGGGCTAGCCATCAGCCAAAGACTTTAAGGTTTCTACATTTTTAACTGTAGGAGAGCCCACCTTGGCTGCAGTGACCCCAAAGAGACTCCATGTCTCCATGGTGGACACTCCAGGGCTTCCATGGTCTTTCATTCCAGATTACTCCATGTTTTAGAACCTGTTACACATCCCTTTCACTGAAGATTTAACAAATTACTTTTCATTTTTCATGTAACAAAAACAGCAAAATAGAAGTGTCTGCCAGGTTTCTAACACTCCAATTACTTTTAAAAATCCTTGAGTCAAGAAGATGTATACGATCAGATCCTGCAGTCTTGTGGAGCACGCTGACTTGGATCATAATAGTCACAGAGTATGAGATGAATGAATGTAAGTGTAGGATCAGGTTCTGCATCAATCATTTGTTTAGATTATTTACAGTACATAAACACAAGTGCATGGAATGAGTATCAAAATAAGAAAAAAATGGAGAAAAATTAAAAAGTAGATCATAATAGAAAAAAATAAAGAAACTAGAAGCAATTAAAATAAGAATAAAAAGTGTTTACTTCTAAATTACATTACTGAAAACACATCTTTTTGCTTCTCATATGAAGCATGACACAGAAAAAGCAAGTAAATATGGCAATATAATCAATATATTAATATCAGTATAAATATATTAATATGAGTATTGCTGTAGCATCTCTTCCCAGGGAAGTCTGGATTGCATTTATTTAAAAAAATAGGTTTAATAAACAAAACAAACAAACAAACAAACAAACAAAAACAAAGAAAAAGGCAAATACACAAGATTTAGAAATAATGACTGTTCAATAACCACAATCCATATACTGAAAAAAGAAAAAAAAAATGTACCTTTTTTATTGCTTTGCCTATAATGTTATCTCCAACTGGCATCAGAACTCCTCCAAAAATAGCCAGCACACCACCAATGATGGCCCCAGCGAGGAGACCACAGTTTCTGTTACAGCCCATTGCTCGATGTTGTCAGGGTGCAGGCAGACAATATAGAAGTATTCCTGCTGTAAGGCTCGATGCTTTTTCTCACTTCTTGGTCCCAATAGACTCACTGATCTTCCTGGGAGAAGCTGCTAATATAAGGAGAGGATGAACAAAAATCACATTCCAAAGCTCAAAGTACAAAGTGCATGAGGTGAATCAGGTGGGAAGATAACATGTAAAAATGAGCCAGCCAGAGGCAGCCAGAGTCAAAAAAAAAAAAAAAGTTGCATGTACTTTTGGCAAGCTAGTCACTTGTTACATATCATTATCTTTTTTTATACCCAATTCCCTAAAAGACCAATGAGTTCTTTCATTAGTCTTTTTTTTTTTCCTCTGTTGCATTAGGGTAAACTGACATAATTACTATTTAGCTGACATTTTTCCCGAGGCAAGCACTTTATCTAAAATTTCTCAGTGCCACAGGAGGAGACTACAGCCTTCTGCTTTTAACACTGACTGTCATGCCCATGGCTCCCACTTCAGGCAAAACCAGGAGTTTACAGCACTAGTGTGATCTACCCAGGCTGTTTCTGCATTATGCCAGTAAGGATACCCTCAAGGCCCATCAGCACCTTGGTGGGAATGGCAGCCTCTGGTATGGTTAGAACCTTGTCAGTCCACACACTACTACTGAAGATATAAATCTTTGTTTCTGCAACTTCATGACAAAGGCATGACTGGATTTTCCTTTTAGAGCCGCATTCTTACCATCACCTAGTCTCATCAATCCCAATTGCCTTACAGAAAGGCAGACTTTCTAAAGCAAGTCTAGATTTTTGTCTTTGAAAGGTGCAACACTTTATATTTCAAGATCATTCAGTTGCAGAAAAACATATGTCTGCAATTACTTGTTGGAAAGCAACAGCTACTAGCAACATATGCTAACCTATCTTAAGATCTAGCTCCTAGTAAAAGGTATTGTAAAGAAATGATACTAGTGCTGAGAGATATGGTTAAATATAAGCCCCCCTGTGATTCTTTTTTCCTGTTTGTTACTGTTCATGAATAACTGAGACAAAGACCAGCCTAATTTGCCATTTATTCTTGCTTAGGAATTAATCACACGCACAGAATCTGCAAGTTATTGGCTTTAGAACTCCAGCTAACATAAAATCCACTGGTTTTTATTTTAGATGTCATTGTCCATACCCTTTTTATTCTTACCAACTTGTGTTTGTTAACATGTTGTGATCATCTCTAAATCAAATTTAAATCAGGTATTAGTTGCAGGCTTAATTACAGATTCAAAGCCAAACACAGAGAGAAAAGGAAAAGAGTAAGATGGAATGGAAGAACAACTCAGGCTGAATTCCCAGTTTGCTCATGAGGACTAAAAGGCTAAAAAGTCTTTATGGATTTTTAAATAGTAAAGCAGGTGTAGGAATAGCATGTGTTTTATTTTTGTAAATGCAGTTATGAAGGTCTTTTATTATAAAGCATGCACTGACATATAAGGTACCATGGTCAGCAGGCTAATGATGCGTCTTCCCATGTCCTACCAAACTCACGACTGTATCATATCTGTACCTGAGCCCAGACTGCTCCATTCATCTGCATTGGGAACCCACATTTGCCTGCTCTTGCCCTAGCAGCAGTTTATGGCTCCCTTGCAACTGACAATGATTATTTCTGTACATTTGAGCTCGTTTGGTATTTTAATAATTTCTCCTTGGATACCTGCAAGCTGAATGACCAAAAGACTACTTGCAATCTCAGAAAACAGTGTGGAAACACACATTTTAAAATTTAAAATTAAAATTAACACTTGCATAAGTGTTTAAAGAGGGCTTTTAGATATTTTCACACTTTTTTTCTTGGCTTACATACTGAAGCTTTTTAAATTCAACAGAAATACACCTTCCACCGAAATAAATTTCCACCTAGGATTCTACAAGCTTTTTCAATCAGTTGATTTTTGTTAGGCAGACTGGGTGTCTCTCATGAGCACTAGCAACAGCTAGAAAGCAACTGCTTACTAATAACTTGTGTCTATTCCAAGCTTTTGCAAATTGTAAAATATTCACCCTTCTCCCAGCAAACACAATGCAATAGTAGTCTAGACGTATCTCAGTTTATGCAATACAAATTATCCATTACACAACTGCAATGAAGAGCACTCACAACATAACACTCAATTTCACACAGAAGTCAACCAGCCATTCTCATCTATCACAACTGAATGTAAAATACAAATATTAAAGAAAAAGTTTCCAATAAAAATGCAGTTATTCCTGGGAATTCATATTCAAGTGAAAATTATTTACCTTAAGCAGAACAGCAAGTACCATAGCAACATTAGCTATTGTTTATGAGACTATAGTATCATTTAAACTTAGATTTGACTATAAGATTAATAAGAATATTCACTCCATTCTAGAGTGTTGGGTATGTACTTTAAAAATACTGTTTCAAATATCCTTAATAGGACTAAAAATGATGAAATTATTAAGATATATATTTACAGGCAAGAGGTTAATTCTTTTTTTTTTCTTTTCAATCTTTGACATACATTGATATTGTACTTTCAAGCTTTTCACGTGCAATAGTAAGTGCTAAAAATACCCCTTTAAGAAGATGAATTTCATATAAATTCACATGACTCTAGGTCTGCAGTTTAAAAAATATTAAATATCAAAAGACAGAATGCAATTGGGAAAGCCAGCAATACTGAACATAAAATACCATTGATAATATAGTAATGAACCATTTCACTAATACATGTAATATTGCACTGTTTCTTGCAAACAGCTTTACAAAATCCTGAAATTTTATTTTATATTACAAATAAATATTCCAAGAGCTTTCCACCAAAGGATTTTTAAAGTATTTCTGTGGAAACCCCTCTGATTTTAAATGTTGTATCATATGACTCACCTTGAATAAGGGCAACTGACTTTTCAGCTGAACATAAGAGTACTTAACACATGACTTGCATCAAGTTATGAGAAGAGAAGCAGCTACATCTCCCCACCAAGCACATAGCCTCTAAACTCTGAGGGACTGTTTATATATTCCAAGAGACGTCAGTTCCCTCTTTATCTTTTTGCCAGAAGAAAAAGTTAAGTTGTATTGGTGCCGGGGTGGGGGGGGGTGGCTATTTTTACAGTCTGACTAAAAGCCACTACCTACATCTCGTGGTAATATACTTAGCAGCTGCAATCTTTGTCAAATTTTGATCCAAGTGAGTCAAAGGTCAAGGAGACAAAAGGGTAACTTACTTATTTGGTTCGTGCTCACTTCTCTAATATGCATTTTCTTTAGAGCTGGTTATAATAGCAAGTTATGACTAATGAGTTCCTGACAACTTCTTTAAGATACAGAATATTTTCAAATATTCTTTGATACATAGCATGGTGTGCTGTATAAACACAGCCTTACTACTGCAGTCATCCTCTATCAAAATACAGGCTCGACACCTCTGTAGCTTAATCAACACGATAGTATATTTTCAAGTAATAAAAATCAGGAAATGTCAGAATCTTTTTAAAAGAGTATTCTTTTCACAGATTACAACATTTCCTCACAAAGTCTTAAAGATCTTCCTCTTTTACTGCAAGTTCAATGAACATCATCCCAGAAGCTTCTTTTTCATAATGTATCTAAAATCTGTTATTTTTACACTGTTGTCTGTGTAAACCAAAGTGTTAGCCGAGCACAATGTCTACTAATAACTAACAATAATCAATTTGGCAAGCTTTTGCATAAATATTTTTAATATACCTCCCCATCCCAGGTGAATTAAATGAATGGCTTGTTTTAAAAAATTCTTCTGGCAGAACCAAAGGAAGTGATTTATATTTGGCTTATTTAATCTCAGAGAGAAAATATTCCTAAAAATAGATTATTGGGTCCATCCTTTCAGGGTATAGCACTGAATAGTTTTGTGATCCACATGTTTAATACTTGCTATGTGTTTTGACTGATTGTTTAGTGTCCTTTTTTTTAATACTGCCATATTTGAAAGTTAAGCTTTCATGGAAGAGGATCCTTTCTTCTAATCTACTTCTGCTACATAAATCTAAGATGGATAAAGTTTAATGAATTTGAGGTTTTATCTCATAGTAGTGAAAGTAGAAGTGAAAGTGAGCCTGCTACTTTGAAGGCAACCTGTAGAACAGTCTTTGTATAAGGTTCACTGCCAGGGAAAGCTGGTGACCCTGACTAACTCCAGTTTCACATCCTTGAATCATAGAATCACAGAATCATTTTTGTTGGAAGTGAACTTAAACTGGAAGTGGGAGTGTCAATCTCTTTGAGGGTAGGAAGGCTCTGCAGAGGGATTTGGACAGACCAGAGAAATGGGCTGAGGTCAACTGTATGAGGTTTAACAAAGTAAAGTGCCGGGTCATGCACTTGGGTCACAAGGACCCCATGCAATGCTACAGGCTTGGGGAGAAGTGGCTGGTGAAAAAGGACCTGGGGGTGTTGGTTGACAGCCGACTGAACATGAACCAGCAGTGTGCCCAGGTGGCCAAGAATGCCAATGGCATCCTGGGCTATATCAGAAATGGTGTGACCAGCAGGAGTAGGGAGGTGACTGTGCCCCTGTACTCGGCACTCATGAGACTGCACCTTGAGTACTGTGTCCAGCTCTGGGCACCACAGTACAAGGCAGACATTGAAGTGATGCAGCACATCCAGAGAAGGGCAACAAAGCTGGTAAGGGGTCTGGAAAGCATGTCTTATGAAAAGCGACTGAGGGAACTGGGGCTCTTTAGTCTAGGGAAGAGGAGACTGAGAGGAGACCTTATTGCTCTCTACAACTACCTAAAAGGAGGTTGTAGCGAGGCTGGTGTTGGTCTCTTCTCTCATATTACTAATGATAGGACCAGAGGAAATGGCCTAAAGTTGCATCAGGGGAGGTTTAGATTAGCTAAAAGGAAAAAAATTCTTTACTGAGAGAATGGTTGGGCACTGGAACAGACTGCCCAGCGAGGTGGTGGAATCACCATCCCTGGAATTGTTTAAAAAATGAGTAGATGTAGCACTTGAGGCTATGGTCTAGTGGTTAGGGAGATGTTGGGATGAATGTTGGACTTGATGATCCTAGAGGCCCTTTCCAACCATAATGATTCTATGATCATCAATGCCAGCTTTTGAAAAGTGGGGTAAATTTTCTTACCTCTATTCTCTATTTAAAGGGTGGAGTTTAACTGCTGAAAGAAGCAATCCTCCACACTATGGTTTTCATGTGCTACTTTTATGAATATTACCATTAATTATTTCTACTGGACATGTCCTCATATGATGCTCTCCTGAGGATGCTCTTGTTCGGGATCCCCCAGCTTTGCTTCCAGGTGGCACTGCGTTCTTCACTGCTGGTTTATCCTTTCTAAGAGGAAGTAATTCCAGTAACTCACATCTGCCTGTTGAGATGTTCCCTACCATGCTCTTTTTCTCCATTTTCAGTGTGTGGAATTCAGTGTGCACCATTTGTAAAGGTGGAAAATATCTAGTACTGTCTTTTCATTGGAATCCTAAAGGCACTAATGCAGATGTAATGAATCTCAGTTTTCAACATCTACATGCTGAGTTACAGCAGCTAATTTTGTGACTCATTATATCTTACTATTGTTGTATATATGAAAAATCTCTTCTAGAAAGCAGTGTTTGGCATTGAAATGAGGACTGCCAGGTTCAACTGCAGAAATCAGCTAAAAGGAATCGAAGATAAGAGAGAAATTGTGCACTTTTGGATGTCAGTCATTTCTGTTCCCTAAGAACAAAACAAACCAAATCATAAGTACTTAATGGTCCTTCTGTGTTTTCTGGCTTCATATCAGAGTTCAAACCTTATAGGGGAGAAAACAGAGACACACGGTAACTGAGCAATGACAGAAAAAGCAGAAGAATATGCACTTCATCGGAAGCCCCAGCGGTGCAACAACAAATAATCCCACAAGGACAAACTGTCAAGAAAGAGAAACAGTGTAAATGACACTCACGTGCTTGATGAAGACACAGAAAACTGCAGGAAAAAGAAAAAGACAGATGCATTTGTTAACTCCAAATGAAGTTCATTCATGTTTCCTGGAATAAAACTTCTACTGAGATGAAAATGAGGAAGATATGAGTGTGATTCCTGGCTTTTCTAGACATCTAATAGTGGGCCCTTTTGGAAATCACTTTCCTTATGGTGCTTTCTAAACATAGAGGGAACAAATGAGGGTAGTTATCATCTTCCTATATGCCCTGATAAACAGCTAATGCCTCCCCCTTCCCCTCCCCCTCCCCCTTTTTTTTTTGACGTTAAGATCCCTTCCTTTACAGAATGACATACATTTATGGTAGAAAAACTTTGCATTTTAAGCATGCCCACATAAACATTCCCACATTCCTGGGGGAATTCTCTGATATACAGTACAGCACAGCATGATTTTATATTCCCATGTGTCCACATTCATGGTACTTGTTAAGTTTTTCTTCACCTGAGTATTATGAAACTTATAAAAACCGATCTTAACTTTAACTCCCTGTCTGATGTGGAGATGTTAGCAGACATTAGCAGAGGTTAGCAAGCAAATTAGGAAGCCCAAAGAAAATCCCGTCTATACTTTTGCGCCTCCTGAATTTTTAAAAGGACATTATCCTTTAAGAAAAAAACCAACAAAACCAACCTTATAGTTGTTAGGTAAAGTGCCAAGCCCTTGGGCAGAAGATGAGGTTAATGTTCTCAGCATTCAAAACACGATTTTCTATAATATTTTGGGTGCTCTTCCTATTTTGAAATATGGGTGTAAGGAATTATGTTTACCTCCTTTCGATAGTAAGTAGAAACGCGGATTTATTGTTTATCTGTCTTATCTTATTAGCATCATCTTACGTGGCTTCTACACTCCTTATCCAAAATGCTGTTGTCACCACTCAGTGGTCCTCTGGCTTTTACACACTTAGTAAATCCCACAAGAATTGTTGTATCTTGCTCAGTAGTGAAAGATTTAAAGCATTCAATAAAACCACATAAAATAAGAACATGTGGCTCCTGTCCCCAAATAAATTCTTTCTAAATCAACACATTCATCTTCACTCATGTGCACTTAGTTCTATTGAAGAAAACTATAAAGATGAATCATCTACAGAAGAAAATGTACAATATGCTACCAGCTGGATGAAACTTCTGCTGCTCTGCATGTATTGGAGATTCTAGAAGGTATTCCTTTATAGGGAGTGAAATTTTGTATTCATGAAAAGTAATTCGATTTTCTATGGAAATGAAAACCTTCTAGGCATCATGTCACCCCATAATACACAAGAAGCAGCTCATGAGCTATCCACCCAGACCATTCTCAACAATTTACTTTACTTCTATTGCATAAGAGCCTACCCTAGAATAAACATGGTCTATCTTCAAATAATGCCTAAAGAACTTGAATATAAAACATCCAAATTGTAAAAATAAAAATATAGAGCTAACATATTCTTCCTAAATTATATGTTCACTGTCTTTCTTTCAGCTACTCTCATTGTAACTGCTATCTTGTACCACCTCATTTTCCAAAGCCACTTGATAGAACAGACTTAAATGGCGGGAGTAGTCACCTCACTTTAAAAGCAGAAAGTATCAAGATATTTCAGTTGTTTCAGTTTTGCTTTTAATATCTTATCTCTAATGAGCTTAAAGAAAACAAAGATGTAATTTCATAACAATAATTATTTTACTGTTTAAAGTTGATTACAAATAACTTTGCAAATAACTTTATCCAGGCAAAAATAGGGACCTGGCCTGAGGAAGATGACTTGATTTCCTCTCCTCTCATTGGAGAGGTTATGAGCACATCCACAGACTCATCCTATCTACCTTAAATGTTCATCTTAAGCAAGGATGTATCATATCCTTTGGAGGTACTGATGACTATCCTTTAATGGCAGAGGATCTGAACAACTTAAATTAGACATCTCACTTTTAGGAGGTTAATGTTTGAACAATTCCACTCAAACACCCCAAAAAGGTCTTTCATTTCCTCCCCTTATCAGTCCATTGTACCAGTACAGCTATAAAAGGTTCTGGTAAATGCAAACAGGTTGTGAATCAAGAAAATAAAACTAGAAAACTTCAAAATATTTATCACTCTGATGTTCACGGAAAGTTTGGCCAAAGATTGCAGACATGGTGCAGCATTTTTCTGTCTGCCTCTCATCACAGAATTTTACTGCAGATGTGTCGGCCTTTGAGGCTTTCCAGTGTATGCCCTGAGGCATACTCCAACCACTCATATCAAGCAGTCTTCAGACCCTGAAAACAGATCCTCCAAACATGCATTAATACTTGATTTCTTATCACAAGAGCTTGGAAGGCTCATTCCAAACTGCTCTGTAGCTTCTTCATTACCCACTAAAGACTCCCAGTTGTAGTAGTCCCAGCTCTGTGAAGTGTTAGGACCTAAGGTGTTGTCCCTTGTGATTCTCAGTTTGTTCTGATGATACGGAAAACATCCTAAAATACCACTGGCTCAAGCCTACTTGGCAGCAGTACAGTGGAAACAGTGTGATATATTTAGCTCTGGCAGTGATGAGTTCCTCAGTTAAACTGTTAGTAGGTTCTTTAAGAGAAAAAAAATGGGTGATGGGAGATGCAGAAGCTGCTTTGGTTCATTTTTTTCCCCAGAAATATTGCTTCTGAGCTCTTCTTCACTGACTGTGGCATGCAAAATCTGCTGCCTTTCTCAGTCCTCAAAATAACTTTTAAGACTTTTTTTTTTCAAGTGATCTTAGCAGGAGAATCAGGTGAAGAAGGCACAAGAGAGGCAGGAATACAGTGGATTTTATTCTTCCTGTAGGTTCATGTGAAAGTCACTTAGAACATAGACAGGAAGGAACTTCACAGTGTTGAACCCAATACAGAAACTGTAATATAATAACTCAGGCTTCTGGATAACTCTGAAGCAGCAGAGAGCTATAAAAATCTACAACCTAAATGGCTAAGCCAGTCTATTAATGCTAGAAGCATTTCTCACTGAAACCTAAGGAGGTCACAGAGAGGAGGCTCCAATGGTAGGGAAGAAAAATTTTGAAAGCAGACGTCTTTTGAAAGTCAAGAGAAATTTAATAAATATTATCCCTACTAGGATATATTTCATTCTCGTGAAACTCTTCTCCTTCGTTCAGAAGTCACAGAATAATTGAGTAATTTGGAACTCCTTCACTGATGCAATGCCTGGTTGAGAAATAGTCACCATAACGAGTCATCCATTCCATCCTGGACAATGGCAGTGGCAGGTCTAGGTAGTTGTTATGTTAGCATTTACCTATACCTATTACCACCATAATTTTGTCTGTGTAATAATTAAAAACAACATACATACAGGGTTTTTTCCGATATGCAAGTTTAAGGTTAACTTTTTGATGACTTCTCAAGAGTTGGAGACCTGTCAAATAATTGACAGCCTTTTCTTTCGGTTCATGTGTTCCAGATCTGGAAGCACATCTTGGTCTGAGCATCATGCAAAAGATCTTCACTGGGACTTCAGTTCAGCCTCAAACACAAGGTATTAAAGCCTAACCATGAGCCTCCTGCCAGAAAAAAACCCTGTTCTTCATCAGGCCAGCAGAAGAAGAATGCTTTCATTAACCAACACCATGCCCCGGGACAGCTGTCTAACCCCAATTTGAAATCAGAACCACTGTTTGGGATAGTAACAGGGAATCCAGGCCTCTGCCAGTAAGACATGTTTTCTACCAAAAGAAAGGGCGACACAGAAAATCATCTGGAGAATTAATACAGGCCAAAGCCCTTCTAGATTAAGCTTTCTCCCTCGAGGGGAAGTAATACTCAGACAGTAGCAAGAAAAGTGCACTGACCACCATGTAGTTTTTCACCTTTTATAGCCTTTCCCTATGGACCTGGTGAACTAGGCTTTATTTAAATTATGGTATTATACAAAAGCTATATTATACACATTTTCTTATATTAAAGGATGTTTTTTCTCTTCTTTATTCTAAGTGCTAATGTGCTACTCCTGTATGAGTGACAAAAACGGATTTTTTCTTTTTTTTATGCTATTTCTTGAGAAGATATTTAACTACTACAACAAAAGCATGAAACATAGATCACACACACCAAAAATACCTAAGCCAAAACTGAAAAATAAAATCAGCCTTGCCACTAGAGATACCTTGGCAACAGCTGAAGATCTAAAGAGATTAGGAAAATTTGTGTATTATTATTGTGTATTAAGAAACTTCAACAACTATGAAGAACAGAGCTGTTCTAGCGGTGATCTCTGTGCACTGTGAATGAAGCAATGAATGAAATTGGCAACTAATAGATACCCTAAACTTCTTAGATCATGTAGTTTTCTGATGCTAAGATATGGCACTATTCTTTCAGATGAAACCATGTTACAGAAATATGCATGTAACTATCACTTACACAAAAAGTAGGTCTAAAATATAATAATTTAACTGAAAAAACCTACACTTCTGATAATTTTCCTGGTTGGACCAACTATATATATGCTTCTGAGGTCTCACTTGAGGACAGAAAAAAATCCCTCAAACTAGATAACTATAGACTGCATATTTTTAATGAATGGGACATTTTTGCCAGATTAAAAAAGTTCATATGATTTCATATCATAGTTATTGTATCAGTTGTTAAAGAGAATCAGATCACTATATAACACAATTTCTTAGTATTTATATGACTATGCTATATTTATTCAGTTCTTCTTGGGACTTCCATATTAAAATTGATTTAAGATATGTTAGATCAGCATCTTTATTGGACATGATTTATAATTTTAAATCCACATGGAAATGTATATATATGCCTCTTCCCATAATTAATAATTACTACAGTATTTTCAGATGTTCATTTATAACACACTTATAAAACGTGCATTTTATCATCAGCCAGGTACTTGATATTTCATTTCATTCAAGTTTATTTCTGATAATAGGTCTGTATCATTCTTTATATAACAGACTATTATAGATAATGATTCACAGAGAAATTATTATATACACTTGTTTCAGTTTAGCATATGAATACATTCATTTTTAATTGCAATGTACAGAGAAATACCAGCAATATAGTAAATATTATCAATATATTAATATGCAAGTGAATTAATTTGATTATCAGTTTATTTACTATTTATAATTTTACTGAATGGGCTCATTTTAGATTTATAAACAGCCAAGAAATAGAGGCTAAATGGCACTTGTCTTTGCTTTAAATAACTCTCACATGTAAAAGCATTTTGCCAGCAATAGGACGCAATAGTATGCTCACAAGAAATGAAAACAATGTCCAACTCTATGCTGAGAAATTGCATTTAGTCCAGGAGCAGGGTCACATACCTGCATGGAGAGAAAGCTGCTGGCACCACTCTTGCCACTAACTGGAAAGCTGCAGAAAAGCCTGCTAAGTTAACTACTTTTTCACAGAAAAGTCAACTTGCTGCAACAACCCTGTAGCAACAGACCTTTTAAACTCCTTTGTAGCCAAGATGGCTCAAGTGATAAGGAATTAGAAATGCTCTGAGCCAAAGATAATACTCTTTCACACTTACGCTTTGCAAAATAGACCAGCTCTGTGAAAAAGACCAGCTCTGCCCCGATCTCTTCACCCTCTGTGGTAGCTCAGCAGTTAAAGGCAATGTATCCGGTCTGCGTTGCCAATCCAGAACAAGTGTAATTGACTTTGCTCTTCACAGTAACTCTTTGCAAACACAGTCTAATCCCAGTTAATCCTCACAACACACTGGAATCCAGGTAGAGAGTTTTATACTAGAGAAGACTCTTCAGGTTTGGCCTTATTTGCACAAAGCACAGAGCCAGGTCAGAATGAAGGATCACAGCTGTGAATACAGCTGTTCAAATTCATGAGACTCTTTTTAATGGTTTCCACAGGCTTTGGTTCAGAACTTAATTGTTTAGATTAACATTGGAGCCAAGTGACAGTACTATTTCTTTTTCTCCCTGTCCTTTGTCCCTGTGTCTTTTCTAGATCCTTTGAGAGATCCTTCATAGCAGTGATGAGCTGTTTAAAACCATTTAAAAACTATTAAAGTATTAAAGTTTTAAGCATTTTTTGTTTTATTTTTAATTATTCAAACAGCAGATTGAGGCACCTCCTTCCAGACAGTTACAGCAAATAGGAACAGTGAGTGACCTGTCTGCCAAGGCCTTTCATAACTAAGATTAAAGCTGTCCCAGAGTCAGTATGACAGGAGCAATAAAGCTATGTCCCACACGTAGTAACACAAGAGACATTCCATGGCATAAGCGTGGCTTTCTATGAAGTTTCTCCTTCTCTGAAGTTAGTCAGAAAATGAAGTGACAAGAGAAAGGGAGGAAACAAAAATATTCCTGAAATTTCCATTAATCTGGATATTTTCTGACCTGTCTTCACATGTAAATGCTATTGTTCTACCTTTTGTCTTCTTGGAGTCCCATTGATTGCTTCCTATGTGGCTTTTGCAGCTGCAACCTCCAGCTTGTTACCAGACTTCTGCCTTCCTTTCTACATGTGCTTCCTTTTACTCCTGTTTCCTTCTCCAAGAACCTCCTCCCTCCTCCGGCGCTCTATATCTCTCCCACCTTCCACCCTATCATCTCAGCTGTTACTCCTCCATCAAGCATCTCCTCTGGTCTGTCTCTTCCTTCATTGCATTATTGTCTATTTTTTTTCCCCTGCTTCCAGAATTTACAGCTTTACATTAATTATTTCATCTTTATCCCCTGCCATTAACATTTATATTTCCCAGAATCTCCCATTATACTTTTTCTTTCTTCTCCTACTTCTCTTCTTCTCCCTCTGCCTGAAGTCCTGGTATATAACCTTTTTGCACTATCAGTTAATCAAAAAGATGATTGCAACCGAAAGATATTTATCAGTGCTCTTTGGTACACAGACAAATCTTACATGCAAAGGTTGATTAAAAATAATAATTTAAGTTTGCCACCTTGATCTTGTAATGTGTTCTTATATATGTTCCTTCCTAAAAGTTTAAAATAGTAAAGCCCATGGTACTTCCCCTTATCTTTTCCCTGACCAGCTGTCATTCAGCAGTCTTTATGAAGTCCTCCCACTCCTAAGAAATTGAATATTCAACAGCTTCACCCACACACAAAGAAGCAGATATGCCAGGTAAGGAATTCTCAACTTACCTGCACCAGAACTGAGATGAGGCTGAGAACAACTCAGGATGCTCTGAATACAGGGTCAGACAGGTTCAGTGGCAGAGCAGGCATACTGGACTACCAAAACCAGTGCTGTGCTCTTCCTTCCACTTCACAACAGCTAGAAAGGAAATGGAATGTACCCTTCACCTCTTTCTTATGCTTTGAGAAGTCAGGGCACTTGTTACTGTCTAGCGTTTAAAAACAATCCTTAAAATTACATAGGATAAAGATTACAGAATTGTAAACATGCCATCACAACACAAAACACCCCAGGCATGTTTGTGGTGGAGGGCACGCCCTCCGTATAATTATACATAGGTTTCTCTGTTTAAGGCAGAAAGTATACAATAGTCACTTATCAGATTCTCAAAATGGTACTGGAGAAGATTCAGCAGGACACTCCCAAGATTTTCTGGATAGTAACAGCCACAGGATTACAGACATTTAAATGCTCAGTCCCTCCAGTTTCTCAAAACCATTTCTTCCATGCTGCACTCTGCTCTGTTAGTGGTTTTCTAGGTAGTCTTTTGCCAGTCTTTCTTTCACAATTCCTTTTCTCAGCTGCCAGATTCTAACACGGACTTCTCCTTTCCCTAAGCCGTGCTATCAGGCTGCCTGCCCTTCTCACAGAGGATAAATCTTGAACGTATCTGGCCAGTACCTCTAAAAGTCCTGGATGTGCTGTCTGAAACGCTCATCTCAGCACTGAACCCGCACACAATAAGAATGGTTTTATCCACTATACTTCTGTGTGTCAGAACTGTTTTAACAACAGTTACACATTCTAGGTCCTATCGAACATTGTATTTTCCGAAGTCTATGTACCCAATGGACCATACCAGTATCTTGATCAAACACCATGGACATCTGTCAGCTGATATCTGTCAGTTTACCTACCATGCCTCTCTCTATAATTTTAATGCATCTGTGATTCTAATGTACACATGCCTAAATAGTGCCTGTATGCACATTCAAGTAACGTATACAAATCTTCTTATAACAGACAAACAACAGCAGCAGAGACAATTTTTCATGGCCTCCTAACAGCTTTCCTGGTAGACAGTCCTCATCCACTAGGCTTATTAAAAAAAAAGTGGTGAAAGACAACTTCTTTGTCATTTGGAGACAGCAGATCCTGGTATTTTGGTTTTTTTTTCATCTGTAAGTAAGAATCTTCACCTTGTCATAACAGGCATATGTTGCCTCATGAATTGGTGAGGCTTGTCAGATGGTCTTTTCTTTTCATGGATAGTAAACATGACAAGATATTTTCCTGTGGGTATTTTACTTTCCTATGTCCAAGTAAAATGTGAAGGCCCTCTTCTTTAAGGGCAGTAATATTCCATTTTTGACCCCAGAAGTATTACAAGCATTTACACATGCTTGCATGTACACATGAACACACATGCAGGTGCCTTCTTTCAATTTCAGAGAATGTCTCCTGAAACTTACTGTGTAGCTGAGCTTTTTTGCCTCTTCCAACCTTGCCTATTGCCTTTTTCCATCATGCAAACACCCTGAAAAATACCTTTTCTTGGAAACTTTCATCCGTGTCTTTCTGAAATGCATGTAGTTGGGTGGATTTTTGCCTACATAGACCTTTGCAATTGTGTTATGATTCCCTGCACAGCCTTAACCAAGCCATACTTTTCATACCATTCAAGTTCCTCATCTGAAGAATGGGTCAGTAATACAGATTTCTTTGGCATGCTGCCATGCTTAATGTATTGCTTAAACTGAGGTGCTACAGCCCTCTTTAATGTGGCTACTGCATTTCTATGTAGTCTTCCTTTTCTTATGATGAAATTCATCCATGAATAGATTCCCACTTTTAGAACTATGCCTCATCTAAATACCATTTCAATACTTCATGTTTAATTCATATTACGCACTGTGCATATGCCCACATTCTATAGGTGGGAGAAGACCAACTTCCAAAGTATAGACCCAATGCAAATGTGTTGACTCAACACATCACCTGATTTCACTTCCAGATCTTTCTAGATTACCTGAAAGCTTATCTTATTTGGATCTTACAACTCTAAAGATCAAACAAACGTAAACCTGTCTTTAATTATACATGTGATGTCTTCCACCTTACTGCAGGAAATCTTTCTGTTGTTGTTCCCAGTTGTGAAAGTGATGTGCAACATTCCAGCATCCTAGGAGAACTGAGCTACTGCATTGTTTTCTGTGTGTGAGCTTCAGTAAAATTTTTCAGGACTAAAAGTTAACAGATCTTAATTAAAGAAAACAAACAAACAAACTCCCATACAAACCAAGACAAATCATGCAGTGGACCACAGCATTTTTCTTTCCTGAAAAATATTTACTGCATTCTGAATCAATATGCATTTTGTGAGGTAAAATGAATGAATTGCCATTCTGGGTAGGATTAATCTTTCCACATTTTGTTGTCCACATTGTAGACATCTGAAAGTCTACCCAGAATCCCTTCATTGTCTACAGAGAAAAATATACCTTTCTTGGACTTGAGTCCTCTCGTCCTTACTATATGATAAATTAAAGGTAGCTCTCATGAGCTACCTGCCATGAGTGTACATTGCCCTGCAAATATTTAGCCCAGAATATTTCTCGCTGTGAGATGAAGCTTGGCCTTTTTCCCTAAGAAAAAAATGGAGTATTATTCAATATAATATCCAGAAAAAGGTATGCAAAGATACACTCCAAGATCTTGAAGGATTTTCGGTATTTTAGAAATTACTTTTATTCAGCTTCATAAGGCATTAGAAGGGAGCAGAAACAAATGAAATGATAATATAACCTTTATCTGACCTGGTCTTGTCCTCATTTTGTGATTTGGACTTATTTGATTCTGGGATTTACTTGCTATGGGGACAGTTCCATCCTGAAAAAGTTACTGTAGTTAGCGAGACTTGAATACAGTGACATAACTTGAATTTAAACAACCTATGGGCATTGCTCCTGCGTTCTGCTCAGGGTGAATTTCATCACAGTTCAAAGAGCTCAGATGACTCTGTGACTCTTTATTAAACAATCACAACATTAAATTTTCCTATTCTATCTGATTCATTAAGTTTTTATTCTCATTTATTCTCCTTTATTTTTATATTCTTCATTCCATCATATTTTAATTATGAAAAAATAATTTAATACACAAATAACAACTAAAACATGTCAAACAATGACAATGTATGAAGCCTAAGCTTCATGAAGTCCTGATGGAATCCTAATTAGTGTTTTTCTTCAAGCAGCTTTAGAGGTACCTAAAGGAGCTATCATACAAATTGAATCATTACGGCTCTTAATTAACTAGATATTAAGATATAAATTAGTTCAATATTAAGGTTAACAAGTAGCATAGTAATATAGACACACCATGCAATGTTGAGTGATATTAATGAAAAAGTATTACAGTGACAAGTACATGACACCTATGTCTTTCCACACCGCATTTCTAACAAGCATACTGTAGTATGCTGCATTTCTGTTCAGAAATTGTAACAGCATTAAGCTTGTCTTTGCTGTACATTACATGAGTAATTGACACTTCAATTAAAACAGTAGGATAGCAAGACTTTTTTATTTTTTTTTAATGAAAAATCCAAATAGCTCCTGAAGAGTTCTCTGGCTCAGTCTCTGACATGAGAAATGGATTCGTACAGAGTTTATAAAGATTCAGAGCCCTTGAGAGCAGCACTTTACCTGCTTAACAGTTTCTAAAGCCATGAGTAAAAATGTAAAGAGAAGTTTATACAGTGTTGATACTTTCTATGCATGTTCAAGAGTTAAAAGTTAGTCTGAATTTAGAAACTACAAAGTGGAGTAGATCCTTATTTAATGACAACCCATACTTGCCAGATTTACTCAGGTCATTAAGCATTCACAGTGAATCCCTGCAGGCTCTGCAGGGAAGCTGGGAGAGCTGGCATCAGTGCTGAGTCTAGGTGGTGAGACTGGAAACTCCTCCCATGCCTCAAAGCAAAATGTCAGAGCAGGAATTTTTCCTAGGCCAGGCGCCTAGACCTGCTGCCTACATACTCAGAACAGGTGATAGCAATTGTCCTCCTCTCTGACTGAGTCTGGACATATTTGGAGCCATTCAGAAATAGAAGCCAGCCCAAGTGACAGATCACAGGAATCCAAAAGAATTTACATTGGCAAAGTAATGACATTGCATAAATATAGGGCAGTGGAAAATCAGAAGTCCTGTAGTATAATTCAGTTTTTCAGAGATCAAGTCCATTTATTTCCATGTATTTTAAAGCATGTCTGCTTTATTTCTGTAAACAAAACACTGCAGTATCCTATGTGAATCCTAAAAATTTCATTCTCAGAAGTCACAAATTATGTTAGATGCTTTCAAATTTCCATAGCGGATTTATGAAGATTCCTGCTTTTCTTTTGCAAAATCAGATCAGTTGTAGTTGAAATTACTATGTTCCCCAAAACAAAGAGATTAGCATTTCTAAAAAATCTTCAAATTACAAAATTGTTGATTACTTAAAAAAATGGAAGTGGTATGTTTGTTTATATAGGGTCTTCACAGTGAAAAATAAAGGGTGCTTTTAGATCATTTCAATATTGCCCAATAGCAATTATTTTTAAGCATCACAAAACATAAATCTCACATCTAGGTTGGTCTGGTGGATGTTCTCTGCTATCTCTTAAAACAGAAACAAAAAGACTTTCTGTCATTTTTTTCAGCCACACGACATAGAATTTTTCCCACCAGAGACATCTGAAGTGTTCCTAGAAAGACCCTCACAGTGCTTAGTTCCTCTCCTACTGGAAAGACCTTAACAATTGGTTTTCATCTCATCAGGCTTTAATTACCTTTCGCTCCTTTGGCCTCTCATTTGTATTTTCAAAACACAAGTTCCATATCTCTAAAACACCTTTTCATGAAAATGTAAGGTTGAGCATGTTTTATGTCTTTTGAATGAGCATTGACTTCCAGTGCACTGCCAAATGAAAGAAGGCATGACATCACAATTCAGGCAACAGGCAGTTGTCCTAAAGAATTGGAACTCACCTTTCTTTTTTTCTGTTGAAAACGATAAAGCAATGTCAAATTCAAAACCCCTACATATTTCATAGATATCTCATTGACTAGCTCATGCCCAGCTCCCTAGCATTTGCATCTGAAGCTAAACTCAGTAGAAGACATATTCTAAACAAATAAAGCCACTCAAAAGTAATTATTTTAAAAATCAGGTCACATGCATATCATAAGAAGATAACATTAATGTTAACATGTTAATATGTGAGTTTACTATTTAAAACTCCTATCTTTTAAGCTTTTATATACAAGCTGTAAGCTTCACTGATCTGCTCATTACATTTCTGAAATAAAGGCTTCTTTGACAAGGTACTCGAATGCCTGGATTGTTCTTGTTTCCTTGAAGCAGCATTTCCCTGTGAGCTGACCAGCATTAAGAATTTATCTGTATCTTCAATAAACATTCCTTTATTTCAACTTTTGCAAAGCTAAACTGCTAAATTAACTTTTTCTTTATGGAATATGCAGCCTTTCTCATTAATGAGAAACCCAAACAACAACTTGCATTCAAAATTCTCTGATATTTGCAGTATTATCAGTGTTAGAATGCAGAATGTGGTATGAAGAATGAAAATGTCTGTATCTTGTGCTCAAAGACTATCTGCCCTACTAGGCAGCTCTAACAGACACTGATCCTTGTTAAATCAGGAAGAAACTGAACAAAATGTCACAGGAATGCTTCTTGCACTTTGTGAGGACTTGGAACCACATGTGCACTTTTGCTCTCTAATGGCTCTGGCAGTAATTGTGGGAATAGCAGCAATGCTGGAAAGTAAGAAGTCAAGAGCTTCAAGAAACATACTGGGATTGAGACAGATCTTGACGTTGCACAAGTCATACTTAAATAAGTGCCAAAAATGACTGTTCAGAGGCCAGTAGCCCAAAGATACTTGGCTTCTCTTTTCATTTTTAATCATTTTGTTCCAGACACGTATAAACAATACCTAATTGTAGGAAAGCTAGGAGGCAATTTTCAACTCCAAGGAGTATGTAAAAGGGTAAAGGAAATGTTGATGTTAATAAGGGAGAACCAGGCTTAGGATGTACCATCTGAAAAGCCTCAAGGGGTTTGACAGCAAACAGACTAACAATCCTCAAGCATGACTATGTTGTGGAAGGAATTTAGGAGAAAAGTAAAGATTCAAAAGAGATACTAAAAATAACAAAAATAAAAACCTAAGCAAGTGTGGTCTTGACCCTGGTTGGCTGCCAGGTGCCCACTAAGCTGCTCTATCCCTCCTTTCCCTCAACCGGATAGGGGAAGAAAATACAGTGAAAAGCTCACAGGCTGAGATAAGGACATGGAGATCACTTACCAATTATTGTCACAGGCAAAATAGATTTGTCACAGGAAAATTAATTAAATTTATTATCAATTAAACAAAGCAGAATAATGAGAAATAAGAACAAATCTAAAACCAGCTTTCCATCTCTACCTTCTTCCCAGGCTCAACTTTACTCCTAACTCTTCTACCTCCTCCCCCTGAGCAGCACAGGGGGGCAGGAAATGGGGTTGGTTGTCCATTCATAGCATTTCATCTCTTCTACTCCTTCCTCCTCACTCTCTTCCCCTGCTCCTCCCATGGGACACATTCCTTCATGAACTTCTCCAATGGGCTTCTTCCCACGGGCTGCAGTTCTTCACAAACTGCTGCAGCATCAGTCCTATTCATGTGGTATAGTCCTTCAGGAATGGACTGCTCCAGTGTGGGTCCCCTGCAGGGTCACAGGTCCTGCCAACAAACCTGCTCCAGCATGGGCTCCCCTCCATGGAGTCACAGGTCCTGCCAGAAGCCTGCTCCAGTGTGGGCTCTCCACAGGGTCACAGCCTCCCTTGGGGCATTCACCTGCTCCAGAGGGGGGTCCTCCATGGGCTGCAGAGAGACAGCCTGCCTCCCCATAGTCTTCACCATGGTCTGCAGAGGAATCTCTGCTCCAGTGCCTGGAGCATGTCCTCCCCCTTCTTCCTCACTGACCTTGGTGTTTGCAGACCCGTCTCTCACATACTCTCACTCCTCTCTCTCATAGCTGTTTCACAGCTGATTTTTTCTAAAATATGTTATCACAGAGGTGCTACCACCGTTACTGATTGGCAGAGCTTTGGCTAGCAATAGGTCCGTCTTGGAGCCAGCTGCAACTGGCTCTGTCAGATATGGGGACAGCTTCTGGCATCTTTTCACAGAAGCCACCCCTGCAGCCTCCCCCCCCAGCTAACAAAACCTTATCATGTAAACCAAATACAGCAAGGGAAAAAAAAGAAAAAAAAAATGTGGACACATGAAACAGTAAGCTAACACAAATACTTCAGGTAACCTTGACTTTTATGAAACCTGCATTTCACAATAGCCTCATCGTTTTAACGTGGATGTTACAATGTTTAGCGTTACAACTAGAATCCTAGTTGTAGAGTAAAGCCTCAGTATGAGTGTCTTAGCTTTCATTTCTGGAAAGTTTCTAGCTATTATAGCTATAGCAAAAAAATGGAGGAAAAAAATTGCAGTGAAACCAGGCTCCTAATTCTAAAGAGGTTAACTTACTACTATTCCTGGGGAATGTGGTGGGCTTGTGTGTGTGGAAAATTTTCAGGTTTTTGCAAAAGGTTATCATAATTTGGGGGAAATGTAGTGGCTACATTTAAAATATGGGAATATATTATTATTATATAATTCCTGACAGTAAATCAATATACTTTAAACTAGACTTCCTCTTTTTGTAACTCTAGCAGAGTGGTAATAATTTGAGAACTACACACAGAAAGGAATCTGACCTTTACAGTTTGAGAGTCAATGCTGTCTTAACAGCTCTTAAATAAGGCATGCAAATTTCCTTAAAATACATTATTATAGTCTTCCATAAAGTAGCTGGAGAGGCAGATTCCCTCCTTTGGTTTGACTGAAGATCTGTTACATTTCAGTGGGAAGGTTTCTGCGTTTCAACTTTTTTTTTTTAACTCAGAAGACTTTTGGACACAGCTTCTGAACGCCCTTGAAAATGAACTCCCTTTCCTACAGATTTCTGCTCACACAAATACAGGAAATTGTTATAATAAATGTTATATAAACAGCCTTGTTTTGATGGATTTGCATTTCTGATTCTTCTAACCGCACGCTGATTTTCTGACAATAATTTAACTGAAAAAGTAAGAAAATGTTCTGGAGCTATTTCCATAGCATCTAGCAACTAGCTATTCTTTTAAAATGTTTGAAATAAAAGTAAGTGAATGAAATCAAATTAAAAAACATTGCTTACAAGAAAAATGTTCCCTTGGTGATTCCCCAGTGTCACAAGGTTTCTCCGCACAGAGAGGTATGTGACCAAAACAAGGAAGACAGCCCTTAATTATGGAGCAGACATGCCTGACCTTGTCTCAGTTGTTAAGATGAAATCAAATGTGAGGGAGGATTTCTCAATTGGTGTTTTGTGCATTGTCTATTTCTAGCATCTTGTCGTCCATCTAGCAATTAGAAATTCTGTCACTTGTAATTGCTGCCTAAATCAACAATTACTACAGACCACGTAGCTGATTTCATATAGTCTTTTTTAAAAAGAACAATTCAACAGCAGCTGAAGGCTTGCTAGAAAAAAAATAACTGTAAATGCAGTAGCTGAAATCAAACACATTCAATGTAGGCCATGCTTTTATGTGGAAAAAGCTCCTCTAATAGCAATAAAACTGCTTTCAAGAAGTATTTACTTATACTTTAATTAAGCAAGTGTATTTATAGACGTATTATCACAAGGAACTCCATACTAATTTGGATGATAATACAACTGTTTGCAACTGTCTTGAAAAGATTAGTTTGCATCCATGCATGATAAATAGATACATGCCTCTTTTCACTGTGATTCCAGGTTTTTGCTAAGGGATAAGAGAATAAACAATATTTTGAAGTTATATTCATTTTGTTTTCTCATGAGAGCTTCCAGGAGTATCTGTTTCTCATGGCATGCCACTGTCATTATCTTTTTCAAACTCTCCTACTGTGTTTGTTTAATTAAAATAAGGCTTACCTGAACTGCTCAGCAGCATTAAACATGTTATTGCACTGTGAGGTTTCCTCACTGTGTAAATCACTTCTCCTTAGATCCCAAGTTATGCCTTCAACTAAATAAGAAAGTTGGGCTGACAGCTGACTGATGACTGCAAATCCTGTCCTTCCTTCCCTCCCACTTTAACATAGCTGCTTTAAGTGATTGCTTTCCTGATAGTTGTGATGAAAAATACTGAAGTAAGTAAATCTGAGCAGACAAGAAAACCTACCTTAATAGATTCTTTCTCTCTCAGAGTCAGGATGAAGAGTTAATGCTAATCAGGTGCTCCAACACAGTTTGAGTTTTTATTTATCTGCAGCTGGGATTGCCTCTGAATATATATGAGTTAAGGCAATTGGAGGTGCAGGTGGGAAGTGGCATTTTACTATTCTCTGTACTCTGTTTGTTTGAAGAAAGCTAAAAGCTCAGTCACCTATGGTGGAAGAGTCTGTTCTGTATTCAGGTGTGATTGGTAAAGAGAAGCTAGGTGCTTTTTTACTTCAGCAAGAGCTGTGGGCAGTTGCTGACAAAAAAATTTAATTTGGGGTATCTAAGTTGTGATTTCTATGCTAAACTATACAAATCAAAATCCAAGTAAGCTTATATGCCCTATTTGTACAGACCAAATCTGGTACAGTAAATACAATCACCTTTTTTGAGTAATATAGCAACATGTTTTGTGTCCCTTGTGTGTAGGAAAATATTTTTTTGTTGGAGCAGAAACTTCAATCCACAGTAATAAGTTCAGCACCTAGTGCAGTGAGTAACTGGTTTGGATTTCTCCAGTTCAGTCAGAATATCAAATTAATACATTTAAACAAATCCTCACATTATTTATTTAAAAGATCAATTGTAAGGAAAAGTCCTGAAATCCTCTCTGGCAACAGGAGTTTATTGAAGAAAGGATACAATAAAAAGTGTTCAAAGTCTCTCAGAATTGAAACATAGCCTGGAAAAACACGGTCACAAATGATTAACAGAAAAATTCCCTATTTGCCGCAGAACAGGTAGCTGTTACCATACAGTATCCCATGTCATTGCAAATACGTTTTAGCTTATTCTGCTTTATGTGGACTGAAAGGTGTTAAAAATGCAGTGCAGAAAAGCTGTGGAACATTTATTTTTATAGCTCTGGTCTTACAAATTTATTGAAACAGTAAAGGATTAATCCATTGCTTAGCATTCAGTCCATATTATACAGGTAGAGGATTAAGATAATATTGCTCTACTTTAAACCAGTGAGATCATAGAGTCACAGAATGGTAGGGGTTGGAAGGGACCTCTAGAGATCACCTCCTTCAACCTGCCTGCCACAGCAGACTCATCTAGGGGAGGTCACACAGGAACGAGTCCAGAAGGGTGTTGAAAATCCCCAGAGAAGGAGACTCCACAACCTCTTCAGGCAGCATTTTCCAGTGCTCTGTCACCCTCACAGTAAAGAATTTTTTCCTCATGTTGGGGTGGATCTTCCTGTGTTCCAGTTTGTGCCTGTTTCCCCTCAGTAATTTTACCAACAACCAAAAGTATGCAGAAGAAACAAATAATGAATTTAGAGCTGCAGTTAGAATCAGTAAACAGAGCTCTTCTGGTTGGTGGCATTTGCCAGGTTCCCTGATGGAGGTGAATACTATACTGGGAAAGTGCACCAGCACCACCAGCAATCCAGGCCACATTTCAACTGTAGTAAGTGTTGCTGGCCACCAGTCCAGAGGAAGAAGAGAGGCAGAGGAGAGGCCCCACCACTGAACCATGTCCCCTGGCCCCACATCTTCATGTCCTTTAAACATCACCAAGGATAGTGATTCAACCACCACCCTGGACAGCCAGGTCCAGTGCTTGACAACCCTTACACCATGTGTCTGAAAGCATTGTCCAAATGCTTCTTGAATATTGGCAGGCTTAGTGCCATTACTGCTTCCCTGGGGAGCCCGTTCCTGTGCTCCACCACCCTCTGGGTGAAGAACCTCTCTCTAATGTCCAACCTAAGCCTACCCTGGCACATATTCCTACCATTCCCTCGGGTCCTATCATTAGTCACCAAAGAGAAGAGATCAGCGCCTACTCCTCCTCCCTCCCTAGTGAGGTAGCAGTAAGCTGCGATGAGGTCTCCCCTCAGTCTCCTCTTCCCCAGGCTGAACAGACCAAGTGACTTTAGCTGCTCCTCATACAGCATCCCCTCTAAACCCTTCACCAACTTCATCGCCCTCCTCTGGACACATTCCAGTAGCTTTATATCCTTTTTGTACTGGGGAGCCCAAACCTGCACACAGTACTCAAGGTGGGGACAATCACCTCCCTTGACCAGCTAGCAATGCCATGCTTGATGCACCCCAGGACTCAGTTGGCCCTCCTGGCTGCCAGGGCACACTGTTGGCTCATGTTCAACTTGCCGCTGAACAGAACCCCCAGATCCCTTTCCACAGGGCTGCTCTCCAGCCTCTCACTCCCCAGAGCATATGTATATCCAGGGTTACCATGTCCCAGGTGCAAAATCCGGCACTTGTCCTTGTTAAACTTCATGCGATTGGTGATTGCCCAGCTCTCCAACTTGTTCAGATCCCTCTGCAGGGCCTCTCTGCCCTTGAGAGTGTCAACTGCTCTGCCCAATTTGGTATAATCTGCAAACATAGTTAGTAAGCCTTCAAATCCTGCACCTAAGTCATTTATGAATGTTAAATAGTACTGGCCCTAAGAGGGATCCCTGTAGAACCCCGCTAGTGACTGGTTGCCAGCCTGATGTAACCCCATTTACTACAACCCTCTGAGCTCGCCCCATCAGCCAGTTGCTTACCCCTTGTATTATGTGCTTATCCATCTGGATGTTGGACAATTTGTTTAGGAAGATAATGTGAGAGATAGTATCAAAGGCCTTACTGAATTCCAGAAAGATTATACCAGCTGGCTTCTCTTGGTGGGTGACCTTGTCTAGAAAGAAAACAAGTTTGTTAAGCAGGACCTTCCCCTAACGAACCTATGTTGGCTGGCACCAATGACTGTACTGTCTTTTAGGTGTTTTCAATAGCTCCTAGAATAATATTCTCCATAATCCTACCAGGCACTGAGGTGAGACTAACAGGCCTGTAGTTACCGGGGTCTTTTCTGAAGATTGGGACAACATTTGCCAACTTCCAGTCAACTGGTACCTCTCCAGATTCCCAAGAGCTTTGAAAAATCATTAAGAGAGATCTCGCTAGGATCTCCGCCAGCTCTTTATGTACCCCTGGATGAATTCCATCAGGCCCCACTGACTTATAGGGATCCAGCTGAAGCAGCAAATCCCACACAAGTTCAAGATTGATTGGGAGATTATAATTTGCACAGCCATGGTTCTCTATCCCAGGGCTCTGGGGGTGCTCAAGCCCATCATCAGTGTTGAAGACAGAGGCAAAGAAAGCATTAAACATCTTTGCTTTGTCTATATCCCTGTTTATAAGGTGTCCATGACCATCAAGTAATGGGCCAATGTTATTTCTGGCCTGCCTTCTGTTGTTAATGTATTGTAAAAAGCCCTTTTTATTATCCCTTACAGTGCAGGCCAGCTTCAACTCTAGTTGTGGCTTTAGCCACAGCTGGAGCTGAACTTGGCAACAATGCAAAGAATAACAAGAAGGGCTTCTACAGGTATGTCAAACAGAAAAGGAAAGTCAAAGAAAGTTTACCCCTCGAATGAGCGAGACTGGAAAGCTGGTAACAACAGATTAGAGACTCAACTTTTTTGCCTGTCTTCATTGGTAGCCTCTCTTCCCAGACATCCCAAGTTAATGGACTGCAAAACAGGGACCAGGAGGGCAAAGCCCCTCCCACTTGTAGGTGATCAGGTTCATGACCACCTGAGGAACCTGAACATACATAAGTCTATGAGACCTGAGGAGATGCATCCCAGAGTCATGAGGGAATTGGCTGACGTAGTTGCCAAACCATTCTCCATGATATTTGAAAAGTCACAGCAGTCAGGTGAAGTCCCTGTGACTGGAGAAAGGGAAACATTACTCTGATTTTTAAAAAGGGTAGAAAGGAGGACCCTGGGAACTACCAACCTGTCAGCCTCACCTCTGTGCCTGGGAAGATCATGGAACAGATTCTCCTAGAAGCTATGCTAAGGCACACGGAGGACAGAAAGTTGACAGTGCAAGTGGCATAGATGGTGGAATTGAATGAACCCTTAGCAAGTTTGCAGATGACACCAAGCTGAGTAGTGTGTTTTAGACACCTGAGGGGTGGGAAGCCATCCAGAGGGAACTGAACAAGCTTGAAAAGTGGGCCCATGTGAACCTCATGAGGTTCAACAAGGCCAAGTGCAAGGTCCTGCACTTGGGTCAAGGCAATCCTCAGTATCAATACAGGTTGGGGGATGACAGGATTGAGAGCAGTCCTATGGAGAAGGACTTTGGGAAGGACTGAGTCAGCAGTGTGCACTCACAGCCCAGAAACCCAACTTTTGATGCTGGCTGCATCAAAAGAAGCATGGCCAGCAGGTCAAGGGAGGTGACTCTGCCCCTCTACTCTGCACTGGTGAGACCCCACCTGGAGTACTGCGTCCAGCTCCAGAGCCCTCAGCACAGGAAAGACATGGACCTGTTGGAGTGGGTCTAGAGGAAGGCCACAAAAATGATCAGAAAGATGGAGCATCTCTGCTATGAAGAAAGGCTGAGAGAGTTGAGATTATCCATCCTGAAGAAAATAAGGCTCCTAGAAGACCTTACTGTAGCCTTTCAATACTTAAAGGGGGCCTATAAGAAAGATGGGGAAAATATTTTTAGAAGGGCTTGTTGTGACAGGACAAAGTGCAATGGTTTTAAAGTAAAAGAGGGTAGAATCAGACTACATATAAGGAAGAAATTTTTTATGATGAGTGTGTTGAACTGCCAGAACAGGTTTCCCACAGAGGTAATAGCTGCCCCATCCCTGAAAACATTCAAGGTCAGGCTGGCTAGGGCTCTGAGTAACCTGACCTAGTAAAAGACGTCCCTGCTCAGTGCAGGATGGTTGGACTAGATGACCTTTAAAGGTCCCTTCCAAAACATTCTATAATTTTCTGATTCTGTAACTCAAGGAAATAGGTGAATATCAGGGAAGAGTTAATAAAGGCCACCCCATTGTCAAGGAAAGTTACGCCTCAGACGTTTTTTTGAAGAAGAGAGCAAAAGTGGACATGGAAAATCCTGTGTATGCAGTTGCTTCAGTTTGAATAAATTGCTCAATTTTTTCACAATCATCCATGAAATATTTCTGAAGAAAACAAAGTGGCAAAGCATGGGAAGGAAAATCCTTACATGAATGAAGAACCGCACATAAGATAGGCAACAGACAGCAAGAGGAAGCAATCAGTTTTTTCATTACTTTAACTAAGCTAGGAGATCAGGAGGGGAATTCCACACACATATGTGCAGGGTGCATGGAGGTCAGCAAAATTGTAAAGATTAGGCAAACAGAAAGAATGATGAATTGGCAAATTCAGTGGTAATAAAAACCCTCAGATGAAAGAGTAAAACTGAGTGTGAAGAATCACAGAAAAGTCTTATGACATTAAATGACTATGCAATAATTAAAAAATATATATAAGTGAAGTGATGTACATAGGAGAAGTTCTTCTAGAAGTACAGGAAGTTCCACCTCAACATCAGGAAAAACGTCTTTACTGTGAGGATGATGGGGCCCTGGAACAGGCTGCCCAGAGAGGTTGTGGAGTTTCCTTTCCTGGAGACTTTCAAAACATGCCTGGATGTGTTCCTATGCAACCTGCCCTATGTGAACCTGCTTTGGCAGAGGGGTTGGACGAGATGATCTCTAGAGGTCCTTTCCGACCCTTACTATTCTCTGATTCTGTGAAAACAGTCCTAAAACTGATGGAATTTTGAGCTGTCAGGAATCTGAGTTATGAGGGATTTTGGACAGAGTAGCCAGTTCCATGAAAATGTCCTCTGAATAATATTCAGAATAGCAAACATAATGTTGGGAACTGTATTGAATTCTTTACCCTGCAAGACAGACTGCTGAGGTAAGATGTGACAGAGTTCTGTAAGTAAGTGACACAACAAAACTGAATTATTCTTTCTTCCAATAAAGAAACAAAATCTATTACCCCTTAGCGTGGAATAAAAAACAAACAAACAAACAAAACAAAAACAAAATAGAAAGAGGTAAAACCAGACACAAAACAAAAAGTAGTTGTGCTTTTGCACAGTTAAGCTATATACTTGCTGCTCTTAATTTACTTGCATTCAGAAAAGGATTCCTGAAAAAAAAAATCTATTTAAAGCTATTTACTACAAAAAGCTCTTTGTCAGTAAGCCATAGCCTGCTACAAGCTAGGGGATTACACAAGAAGTTTTTTTCTCTCTTCTTATACTATTCTGTAGGCATTTCCTGTTTGGGTTATGTTCAGGATACTAGGCTAAGTGGACTTTTAGTTTGATCTCGTTCTTTTGTTTTCATATCCTTATGAAAATTAGGTATTTCATGTAAAACCAAGGAGTCTGTCTTTACATCTGATTGATTCAATCCTGGCTCCTGAAATTAAACTGAATAAAATGAGCTTTCTGTTTCCCAGAAACAGCAATGGGTAAAATGTCACGGTTCAGCAGAATGGAGCAGCAGTTCTAGGGGTAGACAGGAGAAAGCTGATAGTAAGATGTAAATCCCTTTATGAGGGGTTTTTTTTGTCTCTTTTGCTCACTTGTTCCACTGCAAAGAACTTCTTTTTTTCTGCAGGTATACTTCTGTCATTTCAACTCATTTCACTTGGGAGGAGTCTGAAGTGTAGTTTGACTAAAGAAAATTATGAGATACAAATATTTGGCAGGGTAAGTCTTGTCTGCAGATGTTCTGATTGCTGCTAGCTGTTTGGCACGCTGATATGTATGTGTTGTGTAAGTGTGCCTCTTTTCATGTATGTAGTGGATAAGAAATCTCTATCCCTAGAGACTATGGCAGGTATATTCAAACTGAGTGGATTAATTGATGGAGTCACAAAGAGTTTCTTTATGAACACAGTTGCATGAAAGTTGAGTATGCTACTTTTTTTAATATGTCATTTGATTCTGAATTACAAAAGAGAGCCACAAAGGATGCTTAATAGTAGAGTGAAGTTTTTCACTGTTACAGGTTTCATTTTTTTCCAGGGAGACTCACAAATAAAATTAGTTAACAGTGTGGATTTTGTGATTAATTTAAAATTTTATTTCCTGGTCAGATTTTCTCAGAAGAGGAAGAGAAAACTCCTATAAAAACCAGTAAATTATTCAGAAAATGTTCTGGTAGCCTTCAAATGAGCCATTAATATTCACAAATAATCCCCATCAACTTTTTTTCCAATTTATTGTTCTTTTTTCAACAATTATTTAACAATTTAAAAGTCCAAATAACTTTTATTTCATTTAATATAGATCCTTCTTCTATACAACTAATAGTTCTCTTTCTGTACCCTGCTATTAGTTTTCACTTTTACTAATTGCCATTCATACTTCATGACTTTACCTATCATCCCCCAGGTTTCCTTTCTACAGAGAAATCTGGCTTTCTCCAAATAAATTTGTATTATTTTTCTGCGCAATAGCAGGTTTTCCTAATATTTTCTTTATTGTCTTTTGTACTACAGTACTAATCTCCTTGTCCTCCTTGCCTCGTTAATGGTGTGATGTTCTGTTACTTATCTTCACTGACCTCAGCAAATCACTGAGTTTACATAGCCATGTTTCCCTTAGTTTTAATTCCCAAAAACTATCTATCTCAGGATTTCTGGCCAAGATATCTGACTGCTATATCAGTCCCAGATGGGAAGGATGCTATAAATTTAGCAGGAACATTAACAATAAATGTGGTTATACAATCACCAGAAGCTCTTTCAGAATCTGGCTACACAAAATATCCGCTGGACTTTTCCCATTAAAATATTTTCTCCCACTTCCCATTCTCTTGCCTTTGAGCTCTCAGGTGCCCAATACTTTGATTCTTAATCTTAGCCCAGAAATAGCTAACAAGCATCTGAGGGGTCATCGACTGGAAGAAGCACTAAAGAAGGAAGACAGTGCCAGCATCAGCCACATAGGAAGGTACAGAATGGGCTCAGTTTGAGGAGAGGGAACAGGGAATTAGGCTTCCCTATACTGTGGGAGACCCAGTTAAGTTCCAGCTTTTCCACAGATTTCCTGAGTGACAGTTGCAAGTTGCTCAATTCCTTACTTCCATAACACACTTATGTGTCGCAATGCTCCGGATTAATTTTTAACACCTCATGTAGTTCCTAGTGAGAACTGTGTGTCCCTCATATAAAGCACAGACAAGAGAACAGCCGCATAACTTATCTAAGCAAGAAAGGCAGAAGAAAGCCAGTGTAGGTTAGATATATGCCTCATTCAACACAGGTTGTTTAACCATGAACTCTCAGCTATGGAGATGGACTTCTCCATGAGCAGATGTTCCTCCTAAGTGGGACTGTAGTCAAGATTACCCCAATTTCAAGATTGAATAGATTCATATTTCCCCACCTATCTTTGAATGACAGAGGGCCTTTTGTCTTAGTGCTGCTCAGGGGATACTGAAAGGATCAGGCATTGACGGTTTTCTCCTACCTGATTCACCAAGCTTAAGACACCATCTTATATCTCAGAAGCTTTGAGTATGTACACTCTGACAGAAGAAATTCAGGCACCAAGACCATAGACCAGCGTATCTACAGAGAGAAGTAAAGGTAGCCTGAACAATGAGTGTGAGCACTGTCTATGTTTAGCAACCCTCAGTGCTACAGTTCCTTGACTGTTTTGAACGACTCCAACTAGTGGATACAGGACAATCAGTGTCATTTGGCCTCAGGGGTCCTCACTTGGTTCTGATCCCTTTTTATTTGGCAATATCAACAGAGTTCTAGAGGCCTTAGGTATATGAAGTTTTTTAGGATGCTTGTGACATCTAAATAGTGGTAAAAGGTACCCAGGGCATCACTAGCTTAGCTAAATTAATCTCCCTCTCTGCTCTTTGGAGAAAGTCAGGAAGCTAGAGAAGCGATTCAGACCTTTGGGACTTTAGTCCTCTCATGCTTTCCATAAATTGCAAGCAGGGACTGAAGTGACTAACCTTTTAACCTCACTAAATCCACTATCCACCTCACCATCCACTATCCAATGTCTGGATATTGGCCCCAAATCCTCCTGGGAGTAATTTCCTTCCTCATGCTAGCACAGGAGATAAATGTATGTGTATGTATAAGCAGAAGAACTGAGACTAGAGCAGAGAATGAGTGCTGCTTTAAGGACAAAATATTCTAAGAATTGGCAATGAGGGCAGGGCTCTCATCCTGTGTCTTCACCCAGGAGAAAAGCCACTGGGATCTTTTTTACTATATGAGGGCCTCATCAAATTATACCTTTTTAGGAGTTTTCCACTTCATTTATTCCAGAGCTGAAACTTGCTTCTTTTCCTTTGCAGAGCTGGAATACAAGAGAATTCCTTAAAGCATACATGAACAAAATACTTCTTACAAAATATAATAATAGTTAAAAAAAGCACTGTAATCCCAGTAAGTACTTAATTATTCATTAAGAAAAACAAAACAAAACAAAAACAAAGCATAAGTGTTCCTAGTAAGAACATTGCACAAAATATGGTTCAATTAACACAATGCTCCCTAATCCAGAATTGCAGGGTGTGGGCTAAATATTCCACACTACCCAGACTGCACGTTCTGGGCCTTCACCATGTTCAAAGCATCATCTTGGCAAATCGTAAAGAACCTGCATTCCTGTTTTGGCTCTTTTTGAGGACAGTGGTGAAAACTCCCACTAATTATTTAGATTTTTTGGTTTTGTTTTAATCTGGGTGTTTTTTCTTTTGCATGTTTCATAAGCTTTACTAATGCCTACAGCAAAAGATAGAAACGGTAACCTGCAACCTAGCACTTTCGAAGGCAGTTCTTAACACAGAAAGGTTTGGAAGAAAGCAGTAAACACCTGTGTTACTTCTTCCAAGGAGGCAGCATCCCTAAACCCTCTTTTATGCAATGACTCCTTCATAAAGTTCCAGCTATAAAAAGTATGCACATTCAAAAGAGATAAATAAAATAATTTAAATCTTGCAGCAGTGCAGGTTAATAGCACCACACTGGGCTGGAATGGAGACTTGGATCATGGGCAGGGTGGATGAAGCCCAAAGAGGGAGTGGACTCAGACTAATGGTTCCCTCAGGATCCTGATTTAAAAAAAAACAACAACTACAGGTGTCTACAGACGTTCTCCTGGTTTAGTTTCAGAATTTGGAGCAACCCCCCATTCTCTGTGCTGCATCGACCTGGTTCTGCACAAAGTGAAACTGTTCCTTACCTACCTCACACCTGGGAGCATCTCCCTTGTGTTCAAATGGACAGAGGAAGGGAAAAAAGAATGAAACATATTCTGGAAACTTCACAACCCCAACAACAAGAATGAGGTGCAAAGAAAAAGGAACACAAGTGAGTGCAAGGCTCCGAGTGATGAAGATGAAAGATCTTGCCCAGCCTGAAAAGCCTTTGTACGCAAACCTCAATAAAATATCCAGTTTCGTTTGCCCCTCCTGCTTCAATCATCAGTATGATGCTGCAACACACATGGATTTTTACTAGCTCATTCCTGATACTCCCTAAAATTGGTTTCACACTGGGAGACTTTACAGGGTAGTATAATGATGCACATCATTATTAACTGTTCCTATCAGAATTCATGTTAGTAATCTAATAAATGCCAGCAGTTCAGCAGCCACGTTAGCTTTGACAGCATTGTTTTTATACACTGACTGGGGTGTTTGCCATTCTGCCACAGAGTTCTAAAAAAGAAAGCTGCATAAATCAAGGACCACTTTATAACCACTGAGGCTGAAAACCTTCTACTTCCAGCAACAATGCCACTGATTCTACTTTGACAGGCAAAGTATCTTTGCATAAAATTGACAGGTATTCACAAACAAAACTGCTGTGTTTTGAAGGAGGCCAGAAAATTTGACTGGCTTGATTTAGCCACTGTGTAAAACTCTTCCATTTCGTAATTACTTTTCTTCTACTACTCATACATAAACTATATTCGTGATCCCTCCAACTACTTTAAATCACAGCCAATGTAAGTTATTTTTCTCCAGCTGTTTTAAAACACACTTTGTGTTTGGTTACGGATCATCCCATAATTTCTGCTAGATCAAACAGATAAGATAAATCCTGGACACCAGTGACTTGAGTGCTTCACCTGTGCTGTTAACAAATATGGGACTTGAGTGTCAAAGTTAAAAAATAATGATTGCAACACTTAATGTACATCAAACACACAGCATGGCTTAAGCTGCATCCAAGTCCTGTTTTCAGGTTACTACAAAAGACTGAATCTATCTGTGACTTTCTTAAATTATTATACAATATCACAAACAATTGAGGCACAGGAGAGAAGCTGTAACAACTATGGCATGGGGATCTGAGGATCCTCAGGAGACAGATCCGACGTTAAGCTTTAGAAGCACTTATAAGGAATTCTGCTCCAACAAATGATCTCTAAGACAAATGAACAAAGAACAAATTGTAAGAAGAAGTATCAGAAAAGGCACAAAGAGAGCTTGTGCATTATGAGTAAGACTTGTGACAGGAAAGCCACTAGTGAATGGTCATTTAGATACAAAACTACTTAACAGACACAGTCAAGGATATCCGTCACTCAGAGTTGATCATTTAGACATTTTGCCTTAACTGCAGAAAGAATATAAGCTTAAAGTCAAATAGAAATTGCTTTTTAGGGATCAAGGTATGCCTATGGTTGGCTTTCAGTCAGATGCGCCAGTGGAGAAAGTACACAATAGTACAGTAGTTGTATTTAACATTCTTAGACCCAGAGAAGAACAAACTCCCTCTGGCACTTTTGCACAACAGCTCATTAGACACTGATGGACAAAGCCAAAGAAATGAATTACATTGTTTTTACACCAGTGCCATCCAGAGAGACTCTTTGCTTGGTCTGAATTGCTGCACAAGGAGGAACAAAACTGCCTGTATTGTCGCATATAGGAGCACGTTTAGCAACCTACTGCCCTGCTGGAACACGTTGGAATGCCAGAAGCTAAACCCCTTTACTTGCTTAGAAACACAGTTTCCTTGCCCAGGATGAATACGTGCCTGTCTGTTGCACAGAGAGATCCTGAAAAGTCTTGGATTTAGATGAACATCTACAGATACCTAGAATTTATTCAACACTAATCCATCAGAAGTACTTTTCCTCATAAATGTGTGTGTATGGTTGTCTATATAAGCGATCCGATCCATCACACAGGATGTGATGATTGTAAATTTAACTGTCACTGCAAGAAAAGATTAAATCCCCATCACCAAGAAAGCCTTAACTATCAGTTTCAAACCAAAGTCACAAGCGTGATCACGCTTAACTCAATGTTTCCGCTCACCCTGTTATTTAAGAGGTCCCAATGCAGTTATAGTGCTCTTCTGCTGTGATTCTTATCTCTCTTTCACTTTAAGTCGTTTGTTATTATGCTTTTAAGATTGTCATTTGGCAATTAACAGTTTTGCTATTATATTATGTGGTAAGACTAAATCCAGCAGTTTCCTGAGTTGGTGGAAAACCGAGTTTTACAGTCTCAATCTACACTTTGCTATTCCAAATTCTTTCACAAATCAGGGATCTCAAGTGGTTTTTAAGCTCCTGACGCAACAAAATAGCAGCAAGACAATGACCTTGCTGAGTAAGCAGTACAATGTTTTGAGGAGTTGTTGTGCTGATAGCATTTTATCTCTGTGTTCTCAGGGAGAATGTTTTTCAACAGAAGTAAACTGCACTGTCCATTTATTCACTTGCTTAGCTGTTTGAAAGAAAAACTTGTTCCCAAAACACTCTGAGAATTTGCTGGGCTATGTCATGGTCTATTATTTTCAAACATTGGAAATGTCTCAGATTATTGAGCCATATTGAGACACTCAAAGTCTTCACAAATACTACACTTTAGTGAGTTTTTAAAATTTCAGATAATTTCTGTAGTTTAGTAGGAATTTGCACTGCAATCCTCTTCAATATTTATAGTCCTTTCAAAAGTGAAGTGCAGGTACTCTGCCAGGTAACACAGATAAAATTACACTATTTTTTTGTTATGTTTTTAATTTCACAGCCCCCTCTCTCTCTCTAGTGAAATGACCAGACATCCTCTACTACTTATTTCACCTTTACTGCTCCTTCCTCATCCTCAAACACACACATATCACTGTCTACCGTGCTGAACTTAGGACCCCATACTTTCATATCTGTCCAAACTCAGTGTAAATTCTCTTTATTTTTTGGAAAATTGTTATTTGGAAATACTGGTGGATGAAATAGTGGTGAAGAAGAGAACTCCAGGGACCTTCACCTGACCCTGATGTCTCCTTTCCTCAGTTGTTCAGTCTTCTCAGTGTTCTTGTTTAACCAAAGAAAGATCTTCTCACTTCAGGAGTCATGTAAGTGTCTGCAGGCACAGAAAGTTTGTTCTACAGCATATCTACAGCAGAGGAGGTCAAACTTTTATAAATCCCTAAGCTCACATTTGCAGAAAAACACCTTGCAGTTAGCAGGTTGTGATGAAGAGTATGCTCCCCATATACTGTTACAATCTCACTCAAAACTCACCTGAATTCAGGGCTTGATGGAAGAACCACCCTAAAATACAGCTACCTTTGTTGCCCTTTGCACAATCCTACAGCTTTGTGCATTGCACAATTCTACAGCTTTCTGTACTCAAAGAGAAAATCTGTAGCCTGCAGAGGAAGAATTGAATGCATCTGTCATGTTAAAAGGAATGTAATTTCAATATTTGTCTGCCAGAGTCCCAGGACTTCCATTTATCTGTTTATCAGAGTCCCGACATAGGACTTTCACTGAGTCAGATTCACAAATAATTCAAAATTAGTTATTTTATTGAGAGCAACAGAACAGATTTGAGATAAATTCGCTAACTACAATAGTGCTACTAATTAACATTAATATTGCTAGCAGAAATAGTAATAATACAAAAACAGCCTGGAGTTAACATTCACAAGAGGGTGAAAGGTTTGGCTTACCCAGAGAGGCGTCCCTGACTGGGGTGGAGGAAGAGAATGTAGCCCATTAACTGGCCCATCAGATGTTGAGGTTCTTCTCTCCCCATTTAACCATCATTTTCTCTGTCTTTTTATCCCAAAAATTACGAGGTTCCCCCCATCAGATGACGTGTAGTATGATTTGGGTGGAGACACAAGTGCTATAGTCAGACATGTTTAGCATGATCTCTACATTCTTCATTAGATATGCAGGAGTGTCAACCGGAATATGCATTTCAAAGGTAATGAAGTGAAGGGTAGCTATCGGATTTGATAGCCTTTTCTCAGAAACAAAGAACTACAGCATTCCTGTTATCTTCTTGTTCTTGCTGACCAGAAGAAGGGTTGTCCTGCCTCAGCAGGACCCCCTCCTTCTCTGCATTGCTGTGATAGCGAGGCAAGCCTCCACTCACCCGGGTTGCACTGGAGACAGCAAGTCACGGAGGACCCCACCTCGTTGTCTAAATACCACAGTTTCCAAGTCTTTATCTAGAGTTCTAGTTTTCTAAAAAGTTATGGTCAAATTATGAAGTGAGTCTAACTGAAGCCTGGGTGAGCTTTTTTAATTGATATGAACACCAAATGGTTAAACTCATTGCTTCTGGTGGAACTCCAAATCTGTACTCAGAATTTGTTTCTGGACCATGGACAAGGGATTTTTTATACAAGTTTGATGTTCCTAATCAGAAAAAAAAATAACAGATGTTCCCCCAAATCACAGTGATGTTCTAAGGGCTAATTTCTTAAAAGATTTTGTAACCTTCTGTGAGACCTTTAGAAAGAGCATATTTGATTAATTATCATTATACACTCACCTGAAGGCTCAGTGGAGAAATTGTAACTATTTTCACAATCAATCTATTTCTTTGAAGGGAATAAATTAAGAGTGTTGACTTCTAATCACAAAGTCTAAGGGATGATGGATGTAAAGAGGCCACAATACAAAGGATTAAAAGGCAAGTGATTATACGCATTGCAGCTATGTTACAAGTATTTAGATGGTGATGGCTACACATTTGTTAATTAAATGGTGAGACAACTTACGTCAGATGGTCACCATTCCTGAGTGATGAGAGTGTCCCTTCAGCAGGTGTACAACTTACTAACTGCTGCAATTCAGAAGTAAAAAATGAGCTTCTCTGCACAGGGAGGAGGATGTTGAAGTGTCTCTTTTGTAGCAGATGATGTCCTAGAAAACTAGTTCATCATGTCCATACACAAAGAAGACTTGAGCATTCATTTCTTCATTTGTTGTGTTATTTTAAGCATTCCTTATTTGTCACCAGGTAGTTGTTCTCAGCACTTGATCTGTACGTTTTGCAGGTCATTACAGCCAAGTCTCTTTTTTCCTGAGTTACCTTCCAGCTGGTTATGTTTCCTAATACAGTGAACCTGAAGCAGTACAAACAGAGGGAACTCATAGGATGCGATGAGTGTAGAAGCTGCTTAATTAGTTTAAATGCATATCTAACATTTATGCCAAATAGCTAAATATGGCCTCTGACAGCTGGACAGGCAAGCTAATCCTATCCTCATAGTTAGGTTTGCAACATAATGTACATATTTGTAGGGCTTATTCAGAGTCAAACAATCAATAAGGAGTCTGTAGATGTTTTCTGGAAGGATACCTACAATCTTACAATTCATTTTAAACATGACTTCATCACTCACTATTGATTAAATTGTAGTTTTGTCACAGCTCACATAAAGGGCAACATTTTTTTGCAGAGCTAAGGATCAGATCTAGAAAGAGATTTGGATCCAAAGTATCACCAGCTGTTTCCTATCTCCACTTGAAAAAAAGCCATACCTATATATATAGTAGAAGATTGTCTGAAGGATCATTTTCACAAGGCCAAACTCCTGCTCATGCTGCCATGGTTAACCTACGAACTCAAATTGCTCAGCACAAGTATGTTGGAATTCAGGATTGAACTGACTCAGCAATAATTTCTGTCAGGTGAAACACAGCAGCATTGAGACAGAGTAAAAGTTTGTTATTGTAAAAATTGCAGCCTCTGAAATTGTTATTTACACAGCAAGAGGATTTATAGTAATAAAAAAAAAAAGTGAAAGTATAAATCAGAACAATTTACAAGAGCACTCAAAAAAACAAAGACTGAAATAGAGGCTAGGATTGAGCTGCTAATGGTATAGATTACAGGTCATTTCTTCTTAATTATTACTGGTAATACTCCCCACCTCCTTAACTACAGTGGCATGACAGCAGATGAGAAATATTTTCTTTCTCGTAACCTGGAAAGAACACACATGATTATGTACACCTGGAAGAGAACTGGGCAACTAGTACTGTGTAATCACACAAACTGCTATGGCTTAATATTTGTTTGCTGGCAACAGGCAGAAGAATTCATAAATCACACTGTGTCTAGTGCACCTTGGGCTTTTTTTTTTTATTTCAAAAGCATTAGACATGTGAAACTGTCATAGATTTAAATAGGGAGAGGTTACCACTATGAACTTACAGCACCTTTTCACTACTCTTTGACTCTTGCATTTACATGCAGTACAGTGTGTTCTCTACATGTTGCAAAGTACGTAACACAGTGGAAAGCTGAAGTCAGATACAAGTCAGAGGAAAATCTACTACTACCTGAAGTGAATTTCTGCTCCTTTACTTCAGTGTAACATCTTTAGATAATCCAAGTAAATATACATTCACCTGAACTTGAACAGGATGTAGATGCACAAAGAAGCTAATCACAGAAATGTTAGCTAGAGGGGGTATGTCCAGAGGTCTCACGTCCAACTTCCTGCTTAAACCAATAGTTTCACCAATGCTCTACCACTTCAGCTGCAGCTTTGAATAGCTATGCCTTGAAAACCTCCAAGGATAGGTTCTCCATAGAGTCTTCCAATGCTGCATTATCCTGCCCCCACTAAATAAAAAATGTTCAAAAATGTTCAGCCTCTGGCTCTCCTGTTATACATCTGCCACTCTTGGGATTTTGGCTTTTGCTTTACAGTTCCCTCTGAAGTAGTTTTAGACTGTGGTTACATTGCCTCTCAGCCTCCTCTTTGCTAGATTAAATAAGACCATCAAACTCAAACTCTGCTCTCAAATCATACTCTCTAGGCCTCTAGTCATCTTAGTGGTTGGACAGATTATCTCCATTTTCTAGACTGAGTGAGATAGCCCAAAATGTTACAGAATATTTTATGTGTATCCACACCAGCATCATTGTAGAGGGTAGTAATGACACCCACAATTTGCTGGACTTTCTTTCCTATTTAATAAGCAGTTTGTCTTATCTACAACGAGAGAACACTTATATTCAACTTGAGTGTCCACCATAGCCTTCTCAGCAAATTTGCAGATCAGTGGGTCAGTTTGCAGCTTGTAATGATTCCTGGTGTTATTCTGCCCTAGGCACAGAACTTTAGGATTCTTGTTGAACTTCATAAAGTTTTTGTTGGCCTAGTCTTCAAGATTCTTAAAATCCCTCTGGACTGAATCTTGACTGTCAATCCATCAATCACCTTACTGAAATTTAATGTTGCCTATAAATTTTCTGAGGATGTGGTCTGTCTCATTATTTGAGATGCTGATGATGACGTACAATATCCGCCCCAGTATTTACTTGTTATCAGCTGCCAACTAGGTGTCAAGCCATTGATTAGTATCATTTGAGCCCAATGGTAGATTCAGCATGCAGCAATGCACACTTCAACCAATGCATGCTTCCTCAGTTTATAGTCAGGAAGGTTGTGGAAAATGGTGTCAAAAGCTTTATGAAAGTTAAAGTATTCGATACCCACTGCTCTCCCCTTGTTCCCATAGCCAGCCATTTCATCATATAAATCAGTCAATTGGTCAAGAATGACCTGTCCTTGGTAAATGTGTGCTTACTGTTCCTGAAGGACTTTCCTGTCTTTCCAGTGCTTGTAAATGGATTGCAGAATTACATGATGCCCAGTCTGAGATGGGGTTGGCCAGCCTTTCTGGCCTGGAGTCTCCCTTCTGTCACTCTTAAAGATGAGCATAATATTCACTTCTTTCCGGTCAGGGACTTCCTCCAACCACCATGACAATTTTGTAGGTAACAGACAGACTCTGCTGCTTCTCTTCCTTACCTCTGGATTTTGAACTCAGCTATCTTATGGTCACTACAGTGCAAACTACCATCTACAACCACATTTACCACCAGATTTTTGTGGGCAGAAAGTCAGATATCACAAAAATTTTGCAACTGGCTCATGCCAGCCAAGGAAAGAGGTTAGGATGCACAGTATAGAATTACAAGAGTAGTTCTTTATTCATGCGCATTAAGTGTCTCATTCAAATCGAGGCATACCAAGTGCAGTTCTTCACATGGCTGTTATACCTTTCAGGTATAACATGATTTGACCAATTGCTACTGAATACACACATACTAATATTTTTAAAAGCAATTTTAAAATTATGGTGTCACCATCCTTCTGCTTCTTTCTTGATTTAGATGTTCCTGGAGTCAGTCTTGCTGCTATTTCTTTTCTGTGATGCTACATAGTGGGAGGGTTTCACAGAGGCATTGGAGAAGCTGGTGTTTTCTCGACTGAATTAAAGATTCTAAGAAATAAAGGTCCTTATCTTCAGACTAGGTGCTGTCTTCCTCCTTGCAATGAGCTGGGTCCTTTTAATTATGCTGACTTAACCATGACCATGCAATATTCTGTGTAAACTATGTATCTCTTAAGAAGGCTAATGCAATTTCATACTGTTAAGAAAATTCATACAATTTTATACTATAAAGACTAATTGGTATAATAGTTAGGGTAACATAGACCTGTTTGGCTTCTCTAACCTTTATACTAGAAAATGTTCACCAATGGGATCTAAAGATTTATTGGATTGTTTGCACAATACTATCTTCCCCTCCCAACAAATACCTCCCCTGGGGACTTGAGTTTGTGATCAGGACTTCTGCACTGATTTTGATGTCATTTGCCCACTTTTCAATTCAGACTTTGAAGCCTGTGGGGAAATACACTTTAGACACATCTAATTCTGTTCAAATTGTGTTAGAAAGGGCATAAATTATGCTGATAGCCTAAAAACTTGCAGTTTGATATTGTCCCAACAGAAGTTCCTGCTGGTAAGCACCCGACATACCCAGTCTGTCAACTGTGCTACTGCCCATGCTATGACAATACGTGCAGGAAAGTCATACAACATGTTCAGGAAAGTAATGAAAACCAGCCAGAGTATTGTGGAATCAGATTTCCTGTTTCTAGTGCTCTTGCTTTCTCTTAGGGATTCAAGAAGCATTCCACCCTTTTGCAACATGTTCTTCACTTTGTGGGTAGTGAAGTATGGCCGCATGTTTATTTCAGTTCAAATGCGTGGCATATAGTTGCCAGCTAAATTTGCCTCCAATGTTTTCATAATTTTCCCATCATCTCCAAACTCCCTCTCTTTGCTCGCTTTTGCAAACCCCCTCTCTATGCTCTCCCACCTTTTTCACCATGATTACACTAAACATTTTGACATATGAAGAAAAAATATATAGCTTTAAATTTTACAGTGGCACACAGAACATGCTAGCTGTCTCTGTGTATTACATCACATCAGAAAAAGTGATCTAGCAAGGAGAATTTCAAATGAAACTTTTTAAATATTTAACTAAGCTTATCCGGAACCAGCAAGCAAAAAGGTGCGCTTTGGATACTGCTTTTCATTTTTACATGGGCTTTACTACTTAACCAAATAAATGTCATTTCAGTCTTGATCAGTAAAAGCGCCGCTTATGTGGGCAAAATGTAAATACATTTTAATATTGAATATTTTATGGAAGTCTTTATATATGTGTGTAGCTGATGTAAGGAATGTGAATTATGTTCATCAAGAACAAAAAGAAAGACAATTCATTTATTATGTTGGTCAATAGCCACATATATGATATAGAATTGTGAGATTTGTTTGACAGGATACCGTAAAAAGTATGCATGCAATACTTCTGGTCAAAATCATGTATTTAGAAGTACAAACTTATAATAGATTTTTCATTATTGAGGTGAATGGCTAACTATATATATATATATAAAAAATTCAAATGTATATATAGTAAATTTCCAATAAATCTACTATGGGAGAAACGGATGTGAAGAGCTGCAAGAAAAAGCTGGGCTGAGAGCAGGGCATCCTGCAAGCTGAGCAGTCTGAAGATGCCCTGCCCAGCACGCCTAGCTGTTCACCTACTTGCTAGCTAACTGGAGAGCATTTTTACAGCATCAGCATTTTCCCAGTGTTCTGTTACAGCAGAAAATTATCAGCTGCTATGAACAGTTCCTTTAAATTATTAATCCAGTGCACTATTTACTTCGCACAGTGACACAAATAGATAAGAGTACTCAAAGGTTTGTCTTTAGATATTTTGTTTATGGCAGCAGAGCATGGCCAGAAAGATCCTGTTGCATTAAAAACGACAAAGTTGATTATGTGCTGCTACATGGACTGAAATACTCTAAATCAAGGGGTTTTAAGTGAATGATTGAATACCAAATGTGTGAGGCTACAGAACCCAGTTCTTTAGTTCCCCACACATGATCATCTTCTTCTGTGACCTTCTGCAATTAGGAAAGATTGGCCATAGACCTAGAGATTCGTCCTTGAATTTTCTACTGGCTGTGGCAGGACATAGCCAGTAAGAACAGTTTAAATGAGGAACTATGGAGATTGTGTCATGGACTTACTGCTGATTCAGAGGTTTTGAAATGTGTAATCCAGCAAGTGCACAAGTAGCTTTTATTCTAAAATAAGAATTACTTTAAAGGAACTCTGCACTGAAATTCTTCCCACAAAATGGAACTGTTCTTATTATCTTTAAAGAACACATGATATGTGGCTGCTGTGGCCATTAAAGCAGCTTGCTTTCTCTGCAGTGCTTGGTAGAAACAGGTTTTCTGTACTGAGTCTCCAGCTGTGCCTCTGGGAGCAGTACAGAACCGCCAGCCGGCCAGCTGCATTTTGTGTACTACTGCTAGGAACAGCGTGCCAATATTTGTATAAACAGTTTGTCCCTGTTGTTTTACTGGGAAGCAAAATCCTGCACTTTCCAACTGTGTTTGAATTTGAGCCTTCCTGCATCTTGAAGGAAAATCACATTTTTGAGTTAAGTAAGCAGGAAATAGAATCCAATCACTGAGCAATCAGGGGGAAGGACCTGTGCTCTAGTAACTTGCCTGAGCTCTGTTGAACCATAGCTGTGGGAAATGTAGAGATACCAGAATAACTTCTGAAACACTATCTATGAGACTATGTGGTAGCAGGAATTTGCTACAATGATCGATCTGCTCACCATGCTGTAGGAAGTAATTACTATCAGAACTTAAACCCCCTTATACACCCACCTATGGTGTAATAAATTTCTCAAACTCACTCTTATAGTTACAAAAAACAGACACAACTGAGGACTCTGTGACTGTGTTAATTACATATAAATAAGCATGTTAAGGCTAATTAAATACTAGCTTTGGTATTGCAGACCCCTGGCCATCCCATTGATGCTCTTGTTCCTTAACTATTAAGTACACAGAATTATAATCTACACTGATACAGAGCAGATTTAGAATAAATTCCCAAGAGTCAGTAGAATACTTCTAGTATAAAAGTAATTCAAAAGTCAGAACCAGGCTCCTATTTTTCAACTTCAGCAAAGCAGTGCTAAGTTTTCCTTTTGCATCTTTTCAGACTCTGCTTTCCTAAATTGGATTTTTTGTTTGCATTACAGACAGAGATCACAGGGATACCTGTTTTCAAACAAAAGTTTCTTGTTGATCACTGTTTTGTATATTCTAGATTGTAGTCTTTTTTCCAGTGTAGCAGTGCTGTCAAACTACTATGAAATGCCAAAGCATAAGAATTATGGTGGCCACTGTCCCTAACAACAACATATGCCCTTCCCCAAGCTTTGTGTTCCCCCAATGTTCCCCCAGAAAAGCTCCAGATTCTCCTGAAATAAAGAACAAATCTTTCAAGGCCTGTTTGAGCCATTTGTTTAGGGTGTTTAGCAGGAAATGTTGTGCAAATGCCAAAAAAAATGGTGGGAACTGAAAAGTTTCTGGTTGTGTTGGACAGAGAGCCATTTCTCTGAACAGCAAAAGGCTGAGGCTGCAAGTTAGAGGGCTCCTGAGGAATGTAAGGAGGCATAATCACATGCATCTTGCCACATTTATGAAGAGAAGGAGCTCCAGCAAGTAATGTTTTATAAACTGAAAGATCAAAATCCCACACTGGTAACAGCAAACCAAATCTGGAGAGTATAACTTAGGAGCATGCCCTTAACAACTGGAAACAGGCTTTGGGGTTGAGTGTTTTGGTTTTGTTGTTTCATTTTTCACCAAATCACAGCAGCTAAAGTGCTGGTAAAATGTGACAGAAGACAAATTCACAGACATAGTAATGCAAATTCATTCAATTCAACTTGGCAATGTAGTGGGTAAAAAGCATAATATTATGCCCTCCAATACTTGTTACTACTGTAAGGAAGGTTTCAAAACTCCAGTCCAGTAAGTATTAAAAGATTAAATTCAGGAACTGTTGCTTGAAACATAAAAATTAAAATGTTCCTATATAATTTATTCAGAAGAAAACATCATAACAAGGCTGGTTCTGCCTGTTAATAATTACATTAACACCAAAGTGCCAAAATTATTTTGAAGAGAAGCACAAATCTACATTGCTTATTCAAAAAAGCTCCTAAAAGCATATTGTTAAGAGATAAAATTCTTCTACAAAGTGTCTAAGTTCCCAAAAAACTTCAATTTCATTGGCTTTTATGGTACAAATCTATGCAAATAAATCAGAGGTGAGCTGACACTAAATATTAGCCTGTACTGGTTTATATACAGTTTCTATACAACTAGAACATTAAAGCTTACTAAAAACCATACACATACCTAATTTCAGCATAGTTCGTGAACATTTTTTCTCATTTATATGCTGTTTGCAATAATGAAATACAGCACTTACTCAAAGTAAAAGCAGCACAGCAACCATGTTTTTCTAAGTAAAAGTCATTTAGCCTGTTTCAAAAGAAGTTAAAGATCTCACCCTGAAATTACATTGTTAATAGAAGATGTAATCACTGCTCAGGTATACAGTAGAATGAAGAATCCAGACAGGCAGCATTTCAAATCACTACTTTCACAAAGCATCCCCGGAAACACGTAAAATTATTCACTATGTCCATCAGAAAATCCTCATGAGAAGGAACAGCCAGAGGTGTTGTTTAGTCCACTAAAGGAAATTCCCCAAACGTGTTTCTTCTTAGAAAGTGATCTCTAAAAGTTGTGTATAATGGGCAAGAAAATTTTAGAAGCACTCAGTGATTCAGTAAATTGCAAGCAAGACAATAGAAAATCATGTATGAGAAGTGGAAGACCTCGAGCCTGTTTACAACCTCCAAGAACAAAGGTGCAGTATGTATTCAATATGAGGAAATGTATTATTAAAATAGATTGTTAAACATTCTTGAAATAGTGGATGTATGCCAGTCATGGATGGATGCCTATGGATGCCAGCCATGTCCGTGACAATAGCCATGACTACATTACCCAGTTGTACTAAAATTCATTTAAGTTTTGAATGAATGGGGGAAAGGTGCATCCTGATTTTTAAAAATGTGCAGTGGTATGTTATTTCAGTAACAGCAATGAGCCATCAACATAGGAAATAAATTTGTTGTCTCCTACTGGGAAAGGGAAAGAGGACCACCTTCCAGAATGACTGCAGGTTGTCTGGACTGCAGACAACCAGTTTTAAAAGGGAGGGCCACTGTGCTGGAACAAAATATGGATCATCTGATCATTCCTTGGTACCAGCTACTCCAGTCAGAGGCATGTCCCTCTGATGATGAAAAAACTCCAATAAACATTATATTTTATCTCTGTGATACCTCTCCTTATACTCCTTTCTTATAATATATGCAACTCAAACTCAGAGCTTGAACCTGAAGGCCAGAAGAAGAAGAGCATTTCCACAGTCAAGAAAGAAGAAGTGATGGCTTGGCATTTTAGGATACAGTCACTGAAAAGAGGTGTAGCAGGAACAGGTTCTAGGCAGAGACTCCACGGTACTAAATGTTCCAAATGAAGCAGTACAATGGTTTGCAGCTTTTATAGAAATACCTGATGAGTTTTACAAAAGGAAACTCTCATCAGATTGGACTAATACCAATAAACATGTTACCAATAAACATATAAAGGAAGGTAAATTAACTCACACTGAGCTTTGCCTCACCAGAAATAGATTGTACTTGAGATAAACCAATGACAGCTTGAGAAGCTGCCCACAGCCACTTCTGTCAATGCTGTTCTGAGAAACTAGATTTGGCAATAGCAGTTAAGGTGCACAGTAATATTAATTAGCTCCTATAGATGATTGATTTAGTCATGGTCAATGTAGGCAGTTTCTTAGGAAAGCAGATATAGGAAAAAAGAAGCTGTTCTCTCCTAATCTTGTTTAAGATACAGGAGCCTTGCAAAGATAGTTTGCCTTTTTGTGGTGGATGGGCTGGTGTGCAGTACTGGGGAGAGGAGGAAGAGGAGCTCCTCACAAGCACCAGGCACAATCCTTTATATCCCTGTCTCTTGGGAGGTAGCAGAAGCAGCAAGCCCAGCAATACATACTTTCCCACCAGCTTCCTATTCCCTCCTTCTAGTGGGAGTTGCTCAGCCTCAGCCAACCTGCACTGACCCCTTAGGTCTGTTTCTTGGAGCAGCAAAATTCAGTGTTAGCCCAAGGTTTGACTTGCCTCTGCTGCATATATTGAAGATGGGAAATTGCTGTGCCAGGTAAGTCTAGGGTGTAGGAAGTCATTGTGAGACAATCCTAAGGAAAAGTATTTGTGCCTCCAGAATAAGCAAAGGTTCAAGGTTTAATATGAGAGCTCTTCCTATAAATTGCTTTATACAATGTATAAAAGAGAAGCTGCAGCACAGCATGAGATGGGGGACAGAGTAACCTGCTTTTCTCTGAAATCTTCCCTAGAAGATTATATTACCCTTACCTGTTTAATGACAACTTTGGACTTTTCATTTAATTTCATGCTTCCATTAGAGGGCGTAGCTCTTCTCTTCCTTAGAATGCTGCTCCTAAAACTCACCCTAACATAAAACTTTCCTTATGAATGTATTTAGTATAGATGTGTTTGTGTGCCTAAAACTGTTTCAGTACTTTTCCAAACAAGTAAAACAACTAGACTTGGTGATTTGAAAACCTCCTTCTCAGTTTGCATACAGAAATTGCTTCCCCATCTCTTTCTTTCTTACTATAAAGCATGTGGTTTTAGTTTAACAGTATTTTTATTTTAGAGAAATTATGTATTTGTACTTGGTTTTTCCTTTCAACTTTAAACTTTAGTCAGTTACGTTATGAAGTCCAGTAAAAAATCTGTTTTAAACTCTAAAAAACTCTTCTTTTGTTGTCTTTGTTTCTAATCTCATGTCTAAGCAAAAACCTCAGAGGCAAAATGGGGGAAGAAGAAGGTTTTGTAGCCTCCAGAGAGAGAGAGGAGAGACAATCTTCATCAGTTTGAGGCTGGAGGGTATGGTGATGGGTTATGGCTTGAGGTATGTGCATACATACTACTCTAACATTAAATCTGGAAGGTCTTAGGAGGACCTGCACAGTGTATCCTCCCAAGAATTTAGTCATATATAACCTTTGTCCTCATCATTGTCCCTGACTGGGAGGGCCCCACATTGAAAAAGCCACTAAGGAGGATGTGGAGAGCCCATGACCAAGATGATAGCATCCCAAATTCTTCTGCTGCATTGGAGCTCTCTAGTGGAATACATGCTACAGAGCAGCCTCTTCTTATTTTGACTGCCTAACAAAACACATCAAAATCTTGGGCTTGATTGTTATTCCGAGGTCTTGTGAAGGTAAGTGATAATACAAAAAAAAGTTGACATGTTCCACAATACTCTCTTTTTCAATACTTGTTATGAGTCATGCTGTGATTGAAGGTAGGACTTCCAGATGGCCAGCACATCACATCATTTGAAATATATTTTTAGAATTTTGTCTAATTGGGCACAGATAAACATCAAACCCACAGGATCAGACTGAGCCTGAAGGAGATCCAGAATTCTCTTTCTATCACATATTTTGCTGGTTATTTCAATGTCAGAATAATTTGAATGGGCACCACTAATGGCCTAGACAGGAGTGGGATGGGGCTGCTGTGGTTTGGGTAACTGAGATAGACAGGAGGCAGTTAGCACTCTCCATCAGCCACAAAGGGGTACTGTAGGCTAAAACTCTTTTATCTTTCCTGCTGCCCCTTCTTCATAATAAGAGAAACCCACTGAAATTGGACTGCTGATGGAGCCACATGAAGTTCTTTACTGTGAGTGTTGCCCAGGAGCGTGTGGATGCCCCAACACTGGATGTGTTCAAGAATAGGCTGCATGGGGCTTTCAGCAACTTGGTCTAGTGAGAGGTGTCCCTGCCATGGCAGGGGGGTTGGAACTAGATGATCTTTAAACCCAAGCCTTTCTATGATTCTATGACTGACTCATTTTCCATCTTCTTCCCTTTTTCCACTTCTGTTTGGCCAAATAAGAGGCTTTAAGACAGACCTACCTGCAAGGTAGTTGCAGCATTCAGTATTAGCTGGATGCTCATAAGCACCAAGTCCCCCATTTTAGATCCAGCATCAATACAGGGCTCCAGGAAACCCCTTGTCCAGTCCCGGTTTAGCTTTGGATCCTTCCACTTCATGGGTGTAATGCCATCAAATTAAGTGACAGAAGCTGAGGAAAAGATATAGGAAAGGAAGCAATACATTAAAAATTAGAACAAAGCGGTATGTTCATTTCTATTGCATCTATACACTTGTGAGTCGTAAGACGAACCAGTGGGGA
>VZZY01011236.1:26927-43879 GCA_013400335.1 Eurystomus gularis | reverse complement strand
TATCAGCTGATGTTGTCATCACTACACACCAGGTTTTCCCAGATATGACACTTTTTTGTTAGGAGAATAGATATTTAATAACAGCAGTATTGTATCCACAGAGGTTTACCAGGCAACAAGGGAGATGGATTTTGTACAAAGAAGCTGTATTTTTTATTAGATTAACCAAAAGACGTAAGAAGACCACTGTGTTGTGCTCAGCACCCAATCATCATCTAATGTGCATGATAACTTGACTTTCTTCCATGAAGTTACAGAATGTCTTCCAAGTTTGCATGCTCCAGGCTCCCATCCAGCCCCCAGATAATACTTCACTGTTTTTTCAAAGGTTTTTCATTTGTGTATGGAAATATGCTTAGCTTTTTAGATACGTGATTGGAAAAGACAGGCTCCTTGCATTGCTGACATTGCATGTTTTTCATATACCGTCTGAGGTCTTGCATAGATTGTATGGTGATAGACATAACTTCAAATTTGATCTTTTCTGTCACATAAAATGAGGATAATCAAATCATGTGCAACAGAAGAGAAGAGGTAAGATGAACAAAGTGATAAATTTAAATCAGGAGATTTAGAGACTCACTGCTTTATAATTTCTAGCTCACTTCTTTCCAGCCAGGAGGTAGGAATTGAGAACCAGGTCTTTGTTCCTGTAGGAAGACTCTTGTCATAAGAGGGAGAAGCAGTACAGTAGAACCATAATAATAGCAGTAAAATTAATGCCAACTTTTTAAAAGCAACAAATGCTGGAAATACCTGACACTGTTTCCTGAGGACCTCACTAGGCTGAATTCTTAGGCTTCCATAGTCAGTTCTGGAATTCTTGCTATAGCAATATTGTGCTCATGAAGTTCAGTAATTACGAATTAAAACTAGACAGGATTAGACCCCTAACTACTTCTGCCCAAATTTCAGATCATCAAACCATGTATTTTGCTGTTGCCAAACCTTGCAATTACTTAAAGTATTTGAGTGCTCATGTCCAGGACTGAGAGAGCCTCTGGCATCTCTACAGCAGTGTCCCATGACAGCCAGGCTGCATTCTGTACAACAGAGCACAGTGATGCATTATTTCTAACACCAGTTTTGTGTTTGCACATTGCATACAGTATGGACAAAACCAAAGGCATTTTGGGAAATTTCAAATGCCTTGTTGTCAAACGTCAGAAGTGGTGAGCAGAGGAAGGGGAGCGCAAGCCTTCCTCACACTTCTGGGACTGGATCTGCAATACCCTCTGCTGCATGAGACATGGCATTTCAGTGGGACACTAAGGGAACCAGAAAATGCAGGGAACCATTTTAATGGGGAGTGACATGAAAAATGAAAATTGAAAGTCTTTGGTGTCTTTTCTTCTTGGCTTCTCTGAGTACCAAAACAAGATACAATGTGAGTGCCTCTCTTTACATGCGGATTTTATCTCAACTATTATTTTTCCTGTGTTCTTCAAAGAAGGAAATAAATTAGCAAGTGTCCTCAAAAGCACACTTTTTGCACACAACTCGCAAAATATACTATAAGCACTTTTCTGATAAAAGGCATGGTGAGGTTAAGTGCTTTTACCCAAGATGTCAGAGCCTGGGATTGGAGTTGATCTTGTAAATTCCAGTCTAGTATTTTAGCAAAGGGCATTTTTCACAGCAGGAGGTTTCATCTCTTTGATGCAGTGTCTCATCTTCTTTACTCATGGACAACTGGAAGACAAAACAACTTCTATGGCTTCGTCAGCTTGAGTAAATTCTTAATCTTATCCAAAGGCTTTGTATTTATTGGGAAATAAAAGGAGGTGTAGAAATGGCAGCACTGGTAAATCCTGTGCTGTCAGAGTCTCACAGGAAGTCGAATGACCCTTGCTTGAGAAATGCAAACCACAGACTGTGGGTGTGGTATTTATTGGTACGTGCTTTGCATTCTCCTGCAAGGACTGATTGCATTTTGCATTGCTACTGTTAAATCCTGCCTACCTTTTCCAAGAAGATTTCAACACTAACTCTTCTGAAAATGACTTGCTAGCAAGGAACATTGTGAGAGTTAGAATTTGACTTCTGACTGAATCCTGGAAAGCTCTCCCCTGGTGTTGATGATTTCTGGTAAGAGGGAAGAAGGATGGGCGTTCAGACGCGGTGAGCATTCATTAGCATGCACTCTCAGTGTCAATAGACGCGCGCTTGGATGGCACAGACATATCTCTGTGGCTTCCTTTTAGCATATCTGTTTGTGTGCTGTTTCTCCCTGAAGATGTGTCAACAATTGCATTAACTTTCTGATCTTGGCATGGGAATGTTTATGTTAATTTCATTACATCAGCCGCTCTATGATCTCTCTTTTAAAATTGTGTATGGGGGAAAGCTGTTCCAGTAGTCCTGTTTGTTTGTTTGTTTTTATTAAAAAGAGAAGAGGGAAAGCCCAAAATGAAAGGGCATAAAGAAGGATAACTTTTGCAGAAAATAAGCAGGCTGTATTTTCGTGGGTGCAAGGTCACAAAAGTTTGCATTATGTCTTTTTAACTGTTTACCTGTATGAACATTTCTTACTGCAAAAAGCTGTAAAAGTGGCTTTAATGTGTTGTTCACAGTTAATTAACTATCCTAAATATGGCTGATGTAGCACAGTATTTTTGGCTAGCCATTTCTGAGCTATTAAAGAGCACTCAGTTCATTCACTAGGAAAATCAAATATCAGGGGTCTTCTTTCTAAGAGGCTTGTTTAATATTCTGTATTAGGCCAGAACATTTTGTCATTAGGATTTTCCTTGAGATCTCCTAAGTTTTAAGTGTTTTAGCAGAGTTAGATCACTGTTAAGTCTGAAAAAGGTATCTTAGTACTTAGGTTGAGCCATTGTATATCTAATTCTTATTTACCTTCAGAACTAAATACTAAACACATTCTTTAACAAGAAAAGAAAGATATTAAGAGGCTACAAGATAAAGACGCATGTGGACAGGCTTGTTTCCATTCCACAGCAGTTGTTTGCATATCTCGACATGGGAAAATTCAAAGGATGTGTGGAATGGCTGTTTCTCACCAAAATTGACATTTCTACAAATGTAGAAAGGAAAAGAGAGTTACTCCCATGACTGATTGTCATCGAATTGTTTAGGTGGGAAAAGACCTTTAAGATCATCGAGTCCAACCATTATTGAGCAAAGCCACTTCACTAAGCTGAGCAGAAGCCAGGGCTTTATGTACTGTGCAGTCAAAGATGACAATCCACTAAGAAAAACTTAACTACAAGCAAGGCTTCAGTGTATCGTATTTTCAGTGTTGCAAAGAGCTTACTTCAGTGTATTTTGTAGAAAACCTTTCAGTTTTAGTCAGGGTGGTAACTTTGCTATAGTGATTTTATTACAAGAGTGTTTATAGCAGCATCTGCATGAATTTATTCAGCAAAATCATGCCGGTTGCTAAGTAGAGATCAGGGTGCTGGAGACAGGTAAGGGGAATCCCTCCTGATGAGAGGAAAAGAGATTTCCTTTGAGACAGGCTAAAAGATAATAGCAAAAATAAAAAATGCAAAGGTACAGATGGTCTGTGGTAGCTGCTTCTGGACTTGTGAAGCAGAGTTGAATGCTAGCAGTGGAAATATAAACAAACTTGAGATTTTCTGGGGAGGGAGTGACTGACCCTGCTCTGACGTACTATCCACTATCGGCTTCTCCAAGAACAGGAGTGGGAGGTTCAAAGGTTATCATCCTATTTATGCTAATTGAGTTTGAGCTAAGCTCTTCCCAAGAAAAAAATCCTCTTATTGAATTAGTTATTCAGTTTCTCAGGGTGCAAGTGGAATGGCTGTAATGCTGTCTTAGACTCTGCTTGGGGGGCCCTTGAAGAGTACAACTAAAGGATTTCTCTCAATTTGAGCATCCCTCAGATGGAAAGCAACCAGGAGACCTGAGAGACTTGTGTGCCTTTTGCTATTTAGTCTGTCTACAGAAGGGGCCAAACATGTTCAGGTACACAGCACCCTGGCAGGTCCTCTGCTTGTCCATGGAGCAGGGGCTAAGGGTAAGAATAATTTATTTTCATAATTTTGTTAAGCAAGCATAATTTGTAATCTTAAGAATGTGCTGTAAAGGAGGAGACAGTGTCAGAGCTACCTACACAAAGAATGAAGAATCTATAGGAATGCATAAGTGTTATTCCTTCATTGTGTATATCCATGTTGCTGTTACTTGAGGGAACAAGTTAGAAGAAGTTACGTGAAAACGTTTTGTATATGTTTATGTGTTTCTGCATTTATATTCATACAGCAAACATATGTCACTCTGTACATCTATATGTAGGAAAATAGTGTCAATAATTTTAATTTTCATAACCCCTTCTATCTTTAGGATTGTGAAAGGTTTATAGGCATGAATTACATAATTAAACCTCATAGCAGTCTTAGGAGATGCATGTTAAGGTAGGATAGAGACATTTTTTATTCAAGGTCATGCAGCAAGTCCGCAGCAGATAGGAGAATGAAATCCAGATCTTCGGATTCTGTGTCCCTCTCGTTGCTTAATAGTTGTTGTCTTCTAAATTGGATTTTCTTCAAGACTGTTAACCATGAGGACTCTTGAAAGTACAGCAATTAACTGTAGCAGTAGAATAACTATAGGAAAGATTGACATCTGAAAAGTGTAAATTTAGATAAATCTGGCCTGTAATTATTTGTACACTTATTCTTGCAGTACCTTTCAGTATTCTGTTCCATGAAAGCAGTCTACTAGTCTCTGATGGCATTTAATATGAAAGAGTTACTTTGCAATTCAAAAATACGTATTAGGTTTCCTCAACTCTCCTGATTTTATCACAACTCTTGTAATATTTGGCATGGCTTTTCTTTCAAAAAATGTCAAATGCCAGAAACACCTTTAATTTTTGAAAACAGATTTATAGCCTCAAAAGTTTTAAAGAAATATTGAAAAATATGGCTTCTGAATCCTATCCCCTGATTTGCCTCTTTCTGCCCCTCACCTCCTCCAAAAGAGGCAAATCAAAATTCAGATGCTATTTGTATCATTTTGTTTTTACAACTTGCAAGACTTATATTTCACTAGCTTGTATGATTTTTAGCGATTGATCTTTTTTATCAGCCTCTCTAGAAACGCATACATGGAAAAAAAATTATCAAGGTCTGCATGTGCAAGCTGTTTTTCTGTATAAGGATAGCTTGCATTTGTTGTTGCTAAGTCCATTTTGACTATTCCCTTTCTAATCCTTTTATCTTAAGGGATCTAAACTATACAGATTGTATAGATCACTTATCAGTCATTATGTAATCTTCTTTGGGATAGAGGTGGGATTTCATGCTGTCAAAAGGGTGGCACCAGCACTTCTAAAGTTCTGGTGTTTGTGCTAAGTCCACTCCTGGCATGGTTGTGGGGTCTGCTTTAGCAGAAGTTTTAGGTTTTTAACTTACTATATTATTAAAGCTTACTTCTGGATAAATATAAATATGGAATATATGTGGTACTATCTTTCACAGTTAGCAAGTCACTAAACACTGTTTTTGCAGGAGGTTCTCCCATCTTTTTCCCCCTGGTGTCTTAATCAAGCATCACTGAAAAAAAAAAAAAAGTATTCAGAAAGTCCATTAAGTGCTTTTTTTGTCCTGGTTCTGTTTTAACACAGACAGCACTGCAGTCATAAGTTACAGCATATCTGAGACACCCAGTATATTACCAGAAGCTGTAGATGAAAAGAAAATTTGGCCATGAGTCCAGTGGATCCCTGAAGGCATGTCATTCTTCATTGAATTGTATGCAGTGCAGAGCTGTTCAAGTACGAGAGCAATGATAATAAATTTTAGATGTTTGGATCCAAATGCATTAAGGTGTCAGAAAGCAGAATGCCAGCATTGGCTGCAGTTCAGTCTCTGAGCTTCAATTCAGGGTATTGCCTAAGCCAAAAATTAAATAGTGTGCCTGGGGAGTACTCACATCAAATGAAATCAAGTGCCCACTTTCAGTCTAAAAGGTTAAAAGATTAAATACCTTTGCTGTCCTTGCAGTGCAATCTTGTGGTTGTGATACCAGCTCAAACAGGAATATGTGTAATTTCTGGTCTAACTGAAATCCATCAGGCAGATGGCCACTTCATTGAATTAAGTGGTGCCTTTAACTTTCTTTCCTTCATTGCTTACTCAAGAGATGGCTTGCCCCCAGTAAGTGATACTGCACCCCCATATGGATGAATTCATGCCTGTTATGGCTATGCCAGGCTATGAAGTCATAGCGGTCATTACATGTGTACATGGACAACTGTCCAGGATCAAGCTGGGATCAAGTGTTTTGTACAGCTGTGCTTAGAAGGTGCGAATTCTACAGGACTTTCTCTGGGTAGTGCTAGGACACTTTGAAACCTCAAGTATGGCAACGATTTGGAAGCTGTCCCTAGCCCCTGATTTACAATTCTGCCTTGTACATGTTGAAAACAAACACTACAGTTTAATATAAATATTTGTTTCCTTAAGTTATTTGCATTTCTCTGTGGCAATGAGCAAATGCAGTCAAGCCAGTGATAAATGTAACATTACATTTTGCCTGTGTTGTACATTAATATTTATTAAATCATGTTAATTAGACAGCTGATGAGAGTACAGCATTGACCTTTCTGGAGAAAGGCTGTAGTATTTCATCTCTGGTCTTAGGTAAGCCTGTGGTCCAGCCAAAATCGCCATTTAACATTTCAAACTTGGAAGAATGTCCAGCTCACCTTCGACTTGCATGACGGCTGTGGTCAACACTCAGGCTTACAGCCTGCTCCTGCTGAAGTCAATGGCCAAGCTCTCCTCGGTCTGAACTGGTGCAGGGCTGGGTGTACAAAGATAATGTGACGGTAGTTTGAAGGTACTAATTATAGTGATACCAAAAGTGGAAAAGTTTTGCCAAAACATTATTGCTAGGGACTTTGGAGTTAGCACAGACATGATTAGTGAAAAGGCAAGGCCACCTCTAGTCTTCTGGTACATGGCAAAACTTTTTCAAGAATAATTAGAGGCACATTCAGGCAGTGTAGTGTTACTAGTAATTTGATTTAATGAATGCTGCTCTTTTAAAAAGCTGTAATTTGTGCTCAGCCCTTAGGAAGTAAGGAGGAACTGAAGGAACGGAGGTACAGCCATTCCAGGTGTGTGACTAAAGGACATCATAAGCCTTACCAGAAATAAATAAAGAATGCAAATCATTAGAGATATGCAGTTGCTCTGTCAGGTTTGGCATTCTGAATTTTAGTGAACTGTTGAGTCCTGTATGTTTGCACTAAATTGTTTTGAATTTAAGGTCAGATAAAACTGAAAAGGTCTTATCAGTAAGGGTGGATGTGATCCTTTCATTTCATTGGGGTGTATTTTCTTCGGCTGGGTGGTGTTTTTCCTTTGTACAGATGTTTGTTCTGGCATCTCTGGAATTTAGTACTTTATTAGGTGATGTGGTGAAGGCAAGATTCGGAAGAAATAGTCAAGTTATGATTACCATGTACATAATCTGTTTCTAGCTGGTTCCCAGAGTCCAACTACCACAATTAACTCTGATACTGAAAGCAAGAAAAATTTCATACCTAACCAAAACTGTTCTCATTATGTCTTCAGTGATTCAGATTAATTAACTCATGGCTTGTTCTCTTCAGACCACAGACCTGATACAATTACCTGGTATTTTTCAGGCAGGAGCGACTTGAGAGTAATATCTAATGTCACTCTCCAGCCCTTTTAAGAACCCGTGTTCCCAGGCCAATAGATAGCCCTGCACAGTGAAAAGTAATCATCTTGTTTTAAAACTGAAGTGATATTTTCAGACCAGTAATTTGCCTTGGTAGCAAGTAAATAATTAAAAAAGAAAACATCCTAGGAGGAGCTGGCTTACACTTACCATTATGTGATAGGAGAAGATTACTCTTTGATCACATAGATCTGGATTAGGTCCTGTCCAGGGATCTGTATTGATGGGTTGGAGCCAATGGTATGAGGTCCAACAAGGTCAAGTGCTGGGTCCTGCACTTGGGTCACAACAACCGCCAGCAACGCTACAGGCTTAGAGAAGAGTGGTTGGAAAGCTGCCTGGTGGAAGAGGACATGGGGATGTTGGTCAACAGCTGGCTGAATATGAGCCCACAGTGTGCCCAGGTGGCCAAGAAGGCCAACAGCATCCTGGCCTGTATCAGAAATAGTGTGGCCAGCAGGACTAGGAGAGTGATCATTCCCCTGTACTTGGCAGTGATGAGGCCACACCTGGAACCCTGTGTTCAGTTTTGAGCCCCTCACTCCAAGGAGAGTGCTGGAGAGTGTCCAAAGAAGGGCAAAGAAAGATCTAGAGCACGAGTCTTATGAGGAGCGGCTGAGGGAACTGAGGTGGTCTAGCCTGGAGAAAAGGAGGCTGAGGGGGAGACCTTATGGCTCTCTACAACTACCTGAAGGAAGGTTGTAGCCAGGTGGGGGTTGGTCTGTTCTCCCATGTAACAAGCGATAGGACAGGAGGGAACAGCCTCAAGTTGCTCCAGGGGAGGTTTATATTGGCTATTAGGAAAAATTTCATCACAGAAAGAGTTGTGAAGCCCTGGAACAGGCTGCCCAGGGAAATGGTGGAGTCACCATCCCTGGAGGTATTTGAAAGACATGTGGATGTGGCACATAGGGCCATCGTTTATCAGGGAGCTGGCAGTGCTGGGTTAACAGTTGAACTTGATGATCTTAACAGTCTCTTCCAACCAAAATGATTCTGTGAATCTTCTGGGCCTATGAAGTCCTAGCAAAACACCTCAGTATCACACAAAGTAAACAAAAGAAAGGGCAATGAGCACCCAGCATGGCTGGATGATGCTTTCTTGCACATAAGCGTTTCTGTTCTCTCTGAACTGCCAGTTTTTTTGTTTCTGTTCTGAGTGTTGGAATAGTTAGCATTTCTTCAAAACTCTCTGTTCATGGAATAGAAGGAACATAGAAGAATTTCAGCTTGCTTTAAAAATAATTAAAGTTTCTAGATTTTCCTAGTGGCAGAGAAAAGCTTGAAAAAAAGTCAGACTGACCTCTGTGCAATTAAAAATCATGAGGAAAATTAAAAGGACTGTACAGCTACATTTTTGTGCTTTTAAATAGCATTTCTTGGCTTTCTGGGACTTTAGTAATGACTTCTGAGAAAACAGAATTAGTTTTATTGCTGTATGATTAGGGAGGTTTAGTACCATCAAGCGCCAGCAATACCTGTTTGTGCACATTATTGTAGTAACATGGGTCGTTTTATCTTTGAGATTGGTAATCACTCTGCTACAAAGTGCACTTAAACCACTTCTTTCTTGTTGTTTCTGTTCCTATGTGATGCCCATAATTCTGCCTTTCAAAAGTGCTCCCAGGTCTCTTCAACTTCCATTTTCCCTCTTAGTCTTCAGTCTTTCAGCGTTGACACCATGCAACACAGGTCTGCCCAATGTATAGAAGCACTCATGGCCTTTTGTTTTCCATATGACAAATTACAATTTTGATAGATTGAAGAGGAAGCTTATAGGAATGGGATTTGAATGGTTGTCCGTTAAGGTTTTGGGGGTGTTGTTTCCAGGCTCCACATTCAGCAGAAGCCATTTTCAGTTTTCTCATGAAAACTACAGATGTTATATGCTAATTTCATTTTTGTAAAAAAAAAAAAAAAATTCCTAAACAACCAGCATTTTCTTGTATTTTCCGTATTTTGGAACATACACCTCCTAAGAATTAGTATTTTAGAATAAGATTGTTAATGGGGTTGGAAAGCAAAAACACAAGATAATTAACTGAGTGGAAGAGGTAAGGTCCTATACTGAAGTCTCATGATATTTTCTGGTTGACCTTGTGCAGCCCAGCAATTTCAAACTAAGAAGTCTTGTTCCAAAATTAAAGAAATGCAAATGAGCAAAACACGTTAATTTGAATTAAGAAATCTGGGACTCACCAGCAGGAGTAGGGAGGTGATCGTGCCCTGGACTCGGCACTCATGAGGCCGCCCCTTGAGTACTGTGTCCAGTTCTGTGCGCCACAGTACAAGAAGGACATTGAGGTGCTGGAGCGGGTGCAGAGAAGGGCAACGAAGATGGTGAGGGGTCTGGAGAATATGTTGTCTGAGGGAACTGGGATTGTTTAGTCTGGAGAAGAGGAGGCTGAGGGGAGACCTCATTGCTCTCTACAGCTACCTAAAAGGAGGTTGTAGTGAGGCTGGTGCTGGTCTCTTCTCCCAGGTAACTAATGAAAGAACAAGAGGTAGGTAATGGCCTCAAGTAGCGCCAGGGGAGGTTTAGATTGGATATCAGGAAGAAGTTCTTTACTGAAAGAGTGGTTAGCTGTTGGAACAGGCTGCCCAGAGAAGTGGTGGAGTCACCATCCCTGGAGGTGTTAAAAAAACACGTAGATGTGGCGCTTCAAGACATGGTCTAGGGGTTAGGGAGATGTTCAAAGAAGGTTACACTAGATGATCCTAGAGGTCATTTTGAACCTGAATGATTCTGTGATTCTATGATCTAATTTACAGAAGCATCTTCTAATGAAAAGAAGGCCTGAGTCTATATAGTTCCTTACTTTCTATGTTATAATAATACTCCCTCCTAATTTTTAGCAACATAATTTTAACTGTGGACTTCAGAAACTAAACCTGTATTTCTTTCAAGGTCTTAATGCCTTTTGATTTTTCTAATTATTCCTTTCACTGTAAAATATATCTGCTTTGATACTGACCATCCTTGTTGGCCAAATGAGAAATACTGTCCTTGGGATACCAGCATTTGTCAGCTTGGAGATTGCTAGTTAATTTGTGACTGCAACATCAGAGCAAATCCAGGGAATAATCTGGGCGCCAAAGCATGAATTTTGCTTATACTGGTGAAAATTAGGAAACCAGACGGCAAGAAATGGGAGCTCCAAACATCCCTAGAACTTAATAAAATGTAAAAAAAATTCATAACACGTTGCAGAATATCATGCATTCATCTCACTTGAGCTCAGCCTGGATTTAGGATTTAAACCTTAACACACTCCATGTAGGAATCACAATCATTTATCTGCTAGTGGGGCAAAAAGGAAATAATGGTAGCAGCATACCCTAGAAATGATGAAAAAATGAAAGAACCTGAAACAAAGGGAGGAGAAAATAAGAGATAAACAGACCATCCATCCAGGAACAGAAGGTATGGGAAGATTTTATATGAAATAGAGGTCCCAGTGCCATTGATGTTAAATGACTGGAGAAGGCAGAAGAAAGGTAGTTATGATCAACTGGGGGAAACAAGGAGATACAGTATCAACAGGTTCCCTGATGGGTAACCAGAAGCTGGCCAGCAGAAATGTCTTAACCTGTTTTGGGCTGACCACCGTGTTCACTGTGCTTGTTCAGTGAGAAAGACTTTTGGGGCCCCTTCTCAGGACCAGTTATAACTGTATGTTTAAGCATGCTGCTGCCATTTTCTGGCAGTAATTAGAACTATATTCTGATCATGTGTTCGTAATTTATTCTGGGCCTATTTTGGTATAAAGTCTAAATAATTAAGCCTTGCTATTTTTCTATAAAGTCTAAATAATTAAAACTTGGCTCCAGCTTGCTCATTTTGTGCTCGGAAAGCATACTTGGACTTAAGGACAAAAAATGGAGCTTTTGCTGAGTAAATTTTTAATCATAATTCCTGGAAAAAAACTTGTCCAAGCCATAGCAATCATCAGGGAAAAAAGTTCTTGAGCAAAGTCATGGTAAAATACATCATTAATCATAACCCACCCACATCCAGGCTCCATATCACCAGACACTTCATTGGAGGAAGGAACAGTACTGTTAGTATTCATGGGTTATAATGTTTAAAGAGTCAGCTGTGATCACATTATGACTGGCACTGTGACACCGACCACTGGATTTCCCTAAATTGACTTCTGTTTGGATTAGAGCTTATCTTTTAGAAAAAACATCCAGTTTGATTCCACTTGTCCTGCAAGGGATCATTCATCACAGCCTGTATTAAATTGTTCCCTTCACTAATTATAGTCACTGCTAACACCTTCCTGTTAGAGGACACAGTGTTTTACTCTCCCCAGTGCAGACAGGAATGTCTTGTGCTCCGTTCTCCACTGAGGAGTCGGCTTTCTCTGAAGATTGTGGAGTGATTGCTTTTTTTCCTTGCATAGCCTGTCTGGGTAACTTTCCTATTAAGGTTGTGGTGAAAATTAAGTACACTGTACACCTTTCCTTTCAGAATCTGAGATTCTCAACAATTAGAAGTTAGGTTAGTGATCATATTGGTCTGCTGGCATATATGTTATTTTTCCTTCTGATGGGACTCTGAGAAATTTCAAACCTGCAAAGCTGAACACCTGAAATTCAGCACTTAAATCTGAATATATACACATAACTAAGTCTAGATGCATCAGCCACAGAAACAGTTTCACGGTATTAGTCTGGGAGTTTAACTTTAATCACCAGAGTTCCAGCATTTTTGTTTTAAAAGCCTGGTCTGCAGTGTTTGTGGTTCCAAAAAAACAGTGATCTCTGCTTTCAATACATCTGGAGCTAGTCCAGGTCTCTGCTGTTGTCCATGTGCAAGCAGCCACTCACCATTCCAGAAGGGAGGCTATTTCCCACATTCGTTCCTCTTGCAAACAGCAAAACAATTTTGTTTTCTTAAAGTGACTTTCTTTCAGTGAGTGACTTTTTAATGAGACTTTTTTTTCCTTGTCTTCATAGAACTGTTGAAAGTTTCTGGTGATTTTGGAACCGGTGCTATGATTATGGGTTTAATTTTATTTGTCTTTTAATACTAGACCTACTAAGAGGATTTTTTTTCACCTGTGATGTAAGAAATGTTTAAATGCTGTCTGATGAAAATGCATTTGTTATTTATAGGCAAATCCAATTATTCGGTTAGTGAATGGATCTTAAAAATAGCCAAAAGAAATGGTCATTCATGTATTTGTCAGCAACTGACTGCTGTTTCCCCCCATCAAAAAATCCATTCTGATTAATTGATTGGTGGGTATTCAGCTTTGTGAAAGGAAAACCAGACCTGTTAGCATAGCTTTCTCATACATAACAGACAAATCAGTGCTTATTGAGCCACCCAGTAATTGCATTAGTCTGTAAACTTCTGGTGGCCTGGTTTGCTCTCATACTAGACTGAATGAGAAGAGTTGGAGACATGCTTGGATACTTGCACTTGTAGATTAGAGATTTCCTTTTTTGGAGGTCTGCTTTACTGACTTGTTTTTTCATTAAAAATAAGACATGGTTTTGGTCTGGTGTTATTTTTTGTTCTGCCAGAAAACTAATGTGTTTAGTCCTGCATGTAAAAAATGTTTGTTTGTTCTAAACTTATTTATAGCTCACAGATCTCACATGATGAGGACTGCCAGCTTTAAGTAATCATAAAGAATACAAACTGAGTTCTGAGATGAGATGTTGTATTTATTTTTCTAGTTATGATAGCTAATTTAGGTCCTTGCCTTATTTTGAATGCGTCTATTTTGATAAAAAATATTCAGCTCATAGGGTACATACAACTCTGCTGTCATTTAGTGAGTTGCAGAGCGTATAAAAAGAAAACTAAAAAAGCATTTTTATCCGTTTCATAAAAGTTCTATTTGAATGAGCAATTTCTTGTTAACCTGTCTATCAGAAAAAGAAACCACCAAAACTGACATGTCAATTGGAGGGAAAAATAAGTGCTGCGGGTTTTTTGTTGTGTGAAAATCAGCTGGAGATTTTTCCCAGCATCCTGATTTCCTAAGCTTCTGCATCAAAAACCAGAGAAGCCACCTGGGGGCAATAAAGTTAGACAGGTGCTTAAGCATGTTTTGGGTGCCTACAGCAAGGGGAAGGAGTTTTGGGCAAGGGGAAGAAGTTTTGAAGGGTGCCACAGGAAAGTCTGGCTGCTGCAGCTGGAAGCTGCTACTGCCCCAGCCCCTTCCCCTGGCCTGGCGACCACTCCTAACAAAGTAAGCAGCTAAGGATTGTTCCAGATCTCTTCTATGACCAAAGAATGCTGTTCAGACAAGAGTTAGGCAAATACCAAATAGACGGTTTGTACTGTAAACCTCAGGCTTTCAGCCTAAAAGTGATTACAGTTCCAGTACTTTTACAGTAACAGTAATGCAAAAGAAATCTTGGCTTTGACCTTTCCCTGCAAGCTAAACCCCCGTGTGCTAATGACTTGGTCAGAAAGTGGCCATGAGAAATAAGCTAATACTTGGTCTAGCGTTGTGACCCTAGAAAGGCAGGCAGTGCCAGAGTCTTCATGGAGTCCTTCATAGTTATGCTGATGACCTGTTACATGGGTAACTGTTCAGCTGCAGAAGGAAGAAGGATCAATATAAAACCCTAAAAAGTATTGGTACCAGCATGGGCATTTAGTTTTCCTCTGGTAGACAAGGCACAGCTCTCATGAGAAATTTCTCATAAACCTCACACTACGTTTTACTGACAACCATCCTTGCCCTCCCTATGGTTGTCTTCATGCAGAAAAGTGGAAGGAGGCTTCAAAATGGGCAAATTTTGTCTGAGTTTCAGGCTGGACTAGTAATCTAAGAGCAGAGGTGTGAGTCGTGTTTTGCCCCCTTGATGGCTATCTTTTACTATGTGGTGCTCCACAAGTAATTCACAGAATGGTAATTCAGCCCTTCCTACCTGAGTTTGAAGCTACTCTGCCTCACCACCTGAACCACGCTACAATTTTGTGCTGATATTTTGGCACAGTTTACCCTATTACAGGAAAAGACTTCCTGCACTGGAGAGAGAGGAGGTGTTGACACAGACTGACTGAGCAGCAGCTCCCAGGTAAAATGGAGTGGAGACATCCTAAAGTATTAATACCTGGGCCTCTAATTCATTAATTTTGTTCCATGTCTTGAGTCAGATATTTGACATGTTGCTTGTGCTTGTTATTTTTCCAAGCATTCCCCAGTTCTAGGTTGTCCCAGTTTTGTAGCTGTCTTACTGGAGTGAATCAGGGGCTGAAGCTCCACACTCTTGGTAAAATGTACTAGGAGGGTGGTCTCTAAGAAAGGAAGACAATTTTTAACACGTTGATTGAGATCATTTGGTAAAATGGAGATAATTTCCTGGCATAGTGTGAAGCACCTGAGTGCCTACACCTACAGTGTGGTTTGAGGTCTTTGTATGGTGGGACTAGCGAAATGCAAGGTGATGCTCTGTCCGTCATCAGTGTAACAGCAAAAGAAATACAGATGGGCTTTATGGGTTTCTTCTTGTGCCTATGCTTTCCAGATTGCATCCTTTAATACATGAAATTACAATGCCATCCCATGTCTTTCCAGCTGCCTCTGTGCAAACTGTTACATTAATCATAGAGGAATGCAAGTTGGGAAGACACTGCAAGCTGGGCAGCCTTTCCCAGACCTAGAATTTGCCATGAGATAGCATGTATTGACATATGCATAGATGCGTGAGATGAAGTTCAGTATAAAGTCATCCTCTGTCCCCACAGTTGGGGCTGCTTCCTCGCAGTTTCCCTCTAGCTGTATAAAAATGCCACAAAGAGGAAGAGATGAGCTCCTTCCTCATGCAAGTATGATCATTGTGACTCCTGGGTGTGTCACTGCTGGAGAGAGCTTTTCACTGGCCCTAAAGACAGCTGGCAAACAGTGGACACAGTCTAACACGACTTATGCAATTGCTTTCCGAAACCCTGCATCCTTCATTGTTAGAGCCTTAATTTGCTCAGCAGCTAGTTTGAGCTCAATAAATAATTATGGGTTGATTTTATTGTTGCTATTGTTGTAATAGGAAGAGGGAATGAAAAACAGTATCTCAGTGCCGATGTTTGCCTGGAGTGTGAGACAGCACACTGGTTTAGAGACTGATACATTACCCCAGATTGTAGATGAACACTTGAAAATGCCAAGCAGGAGAACTGCTGGGCAGTTGATGAGCTGTGTTTCAGCGCTGTGTTCAGGGCAGGATCCATATACAGAACCTCAGCAGAGGTCAGATTGGGCAGAGGCAAGATGAACAAGCTCAAACCACAGGGATCTCAGTATTACAAGATGCTACACAGAACGAACAGGACTTGATGCACTTAGCATGACCTCTTTCACTGAGATTTGAGCAGATGGTGGATGGAGGAAGCCAGAGGGGGAAGAAGGACAGCTGGCACTGGAGAGAAAGCTTGAGGAAAACCAAAGGCCGATACAAGGAAGAGAAAACATTCTGGAAAAAACTCAGAAAAAAGAAAGTGTTGACACATGTCTTTATGTGGGTAATTGTCATTGCCAGTTCTGCAGTCTCCAAGAAGCAGCAGCTCCTGTTTCTTTCTCAGCAGTGATGGAGAGGTCTCTTCCAGACATCTCCCGTGGAGCTCCTGTGATGCTCACAGCTGCCCAAAAGAAAGTTCCTTTGAAGTGGCAGAACTAGTGGGAGGTCTTGTGTCATAGACTGTTGTCTCAGGGTCTGGCACACAGTTGGCAAGTCTTCTGTCAATGGAGAATACTTCATTAACAAATGTAGCTTGAAGATGTAGCTTACAGCAGTGCAGCCAGTGCTCTTGCCCCACATGTATGTGGCAGGGTGCCTGGCGTGTAGACTTCAGCAGCTAGGGAACCACCATGTTTTTCCTCATCTGTTGTTCTTGGCAACGTATTGTGTTATTGTATTGCATTTAACAATATACTGTGTTACAGTAATATGCATGGGGGACTGGAGCATCTCTCTTATAAGGAAAGGCTGAGAGCTCTGGGGCTGTTTAGCCTGGAGAAGAGAAGACTGAGAGGGGATTTTATCAATGTTTATCAATATCTAAAGGGCAGGTGTCAAGAGGATGGGGCCAGCCTCTTTTCAGTGGTGCCCAGTCTAGGACAAGGAGCAACAGGCACAAACTGGAACAGAGGGCAGAGCACTGGAACAGGCTGCCCAGAGAGGTTGTGAACTCTCCTTCTCTGGAGATCTTCAAAACCTGCCTGACACATTCCTGTGCAAACTGCTCTAGGCGAACCTGCTCTAGCAGGGAGGTTGGACTAGAT
>VZZY01011236.1:283-18224 GCA_013400335.1 Eurystomus gularis | reverse complement strand
CCCTCTTCCCCCCCCCCCCCCGCCCCTCAAAACCAAATGAAACCAAACCAAAATGAACGTACAACAGTAAACCCCTGTTTATACTAGATGAAAACAGGTCTTTGGGTCTGTTGGCAACATGGTCATTTTGAAGCCATGTCTAAGGAGGTGGCTCCCTGACAGGTTAAGTGAAGTCATGCTCTTTTTCAGTATTGTGAACTGGCATTTTCCTTTTAAAACAGCCTCTTTGTGTGAATGGACTGAGGGTGTGGGCTGCCTCTTTTAAAAAAAAACCAACCCAACAGCCCTCCCTCATGCTATGACATCACAGTCCTGTAACAAGCTGGGGAAGGAATTTGACTTAATGAGCCAAAAAGGTGAAGGCTCTTGTGGAAAACGACATTTTTTGGGGTTTGCTTCAGAGTTTACAGGAACAGAGAGAGAAAGGGTAAGCTAAGATTTCTGACCTGTGACTTGTATCTTCTCTGAGCCTTTATCATTCAATAGCAGGAGAAGTATTTAAAATACCATTTTCCCCTGTGCTGTTTGTGGAATTTGTTGCTCTGTGTCTGGTCTGTTCATTGTAAACAGTAGGCAGAGCTTTCTGAATTTTACAACGTTCTACTTAGGTGTAATACAGGAGAGTATTTGTTCTAAGGAGAAAAGATGCTTTTATATACCCTGTGCATGTGATAACTAGGAAGACCACCCACATGTTCAGTGTCTGTATTCTTTAGGCAGGACTTGCAAGGTCTTTTGGCTAAATTCTTTACCTGTTCTGGAGGGGTATATTTCCCAGTAGTCGAGTGTGTTATCCTTTGTGACACTGTAAAGCAAACTTAAGCTGATAAAGAGGCTTTAAGAGTGTCTGTTCAGCTTCATCTCTTAGTTGTTTAGCACTAAAGGAAATAAAGCATAGTGCTGTGAGTAGTCACATTTAGCAGCACCAGCATTCCTGGTTTCTATGGCATTTGTTGCACACTGTGACACTTAGTTGATACCTCTGTGCATGCACCAGGATATTGCATTCTTCAGCTCCTGAAAAATGAGGAAGGATATTTTAGGGCAAAGTAGCTGAAAGCAAAGATGATGTGATCTTTCCTTCTAGCCTGTGCTTTGGTTTTTAGGTACACTGAAGTCTCATGCACTCACTTCAGATACTGAAAGCTGAGTTGCTGCTTGTGTGATGAGTTTGTAAGCAATACTCTTGAGCAGATCTGGTTAAGCCATTTTTGTCTGTTCTCCCTCTCCCCTAAAGCAACTTGACCTGGAATGTGTCAAACTTCTGTTTCTATAGAAATGTGAGGTTCTGCTCGCAGCTTAATGGGGAGCCTTGTTATAACTGTTTAAAATGCCTCCACGCAAGGATTTCCTATCAGATAGCAAATTTTCTTACAAATACAGATGACAGCAACCCTTAATGTAACAGCTTACTTGGTGTTAATGATCTTGCCAACATTAAATGAATTAATGAACATTTATTTCATTTTTCTGCAATAAGGAAAAGCTGAATCCATAACAGAGCAACACTGGAGCAATATGATTTTTCAAGCAAAGCAGTTTGAGCTGAAATAGCCAGTTCAGTTAACACCATTTCCCCTGCTATTATCTTAATCCTCCACTTGCTGAAAGAGCAAGTGATGAATGCCTTAATCAAATAATATCCTAATGTAGTCCAGATGTGCTGTAGGTCATTTAACCAGTGGCTTTTCAGCAGGAAAAGAAGGAATAATGAGTGTTGGAAGAGGGGAGGGGAGCAGGGGTAGAGGGACCGGAAGTAGTAGGTGCTGAAAGGGAATGTCTTATTCCCTGGGATTTCTCAACTGCCTTTTTTCCCAAATAAGGAATTAGAAAAAAATCCTACCCAAGTCACACTTTCAATGAAATATTCTCCTCCAGGAGATATTGAGAGGACTGTAGTGTTTAGTTTGTGTTATGAGCAAAGCTTAGATGAGGTTGCTAGCTGCTCACAATGCCTACCTCACGTGGCAGGTCATATTTATAGCCTGGGGACAGCAATGGCATGCAGAGAATTTAGCAACATCCTCTTTTTACAGACTGTACACATTTGGCATCTTATTAGCAAAACTGTTCTGTAGACCTTGTAGTCTGACTTATTTTTCTGTTAAATATTACTAATTTTCTGGTTGTTTGTTGAAATGGTGTGTCAAAGTTCCCTGATCATCTTGGTTAAATTGGACTCATCATTTAACGACAACACTTATCATTTTTGTGAGTGTGTGTCTCAGAACAGGTATTTTTTTACATGCACCATCCAGAAATTTAAATTACACGCATCCCCTTAGAGAAAGAGCCCTGCAAATTGCAGTCCACTAGAGTTACAAGGTTTTGGCTCTTGTGTAAAACCTCCAACTTGTAGCCCAAATGCTGTTTTCACTGCAGCATTTTTCTGGAAAGGGGACTGGGGTGAAAACATTTTTGTGTGGTGTTTTCCTGAGGAGCTCTGAGCATGGTGACACATGGGCTCAGAGGAGGTGGCACGCCAGGCTCTTGTTGGAAGTGGCTTCTCTCCTCCCTTGTGTGTGCAACACAGGTATTGGTAAAGACTTCAGTTATATCCTTTGATCACCATCGTATTTTCCCTCTCTCCACTTAAGTAATTCAATAGATTTTTGAGCTAGGACTAGGCTAGATTTCCTCTTTCTTAATGTTCTTTCAGTTTTCCTTTGATAATGTCCCAGTGGTCTGCTTTTGCCTTAGTCTGGAGGTAGCAGCCTAAAATACATTTTGGGTACAGCTAACTATAACTTGGGACCTTTTTAAGCCACTATATGCACTCCTTTTATAGAGAGTTTTAGGAGTCTCTAGCTTTAAAATAACCCTATTTCCTTGAAAAACGGGGATGAAGGCAATCCATATAGTGCCAGCTGGCTGGTTGAGCTCTAATGCTTGAAGCCTCTGAAGGCTCACTGCGTGCAGTGAAATAAACATTGTCCTACTCTCTGTGCTCTGGGCAGTGCAGGCTACGGTTGGGTGAGATGCACCACACCACGCACAGCTAACTAGACATACTGTCATTTAAGAAAAGTTTACTGTGATGTGTCTTAACCTAATAGGTAAGAGCAGCTATAACAAATCCTACTGATAGAGGCAAAGCATCAATAATAATTCTTAACCTTCTTCAGCTCTCACAGCCAAATAGATGTTTGGCCTTTTTTCTTTTTTCTTTCACATTTCTGACCATAATTTGTTCCTTTAGCCCACTCTGTGACATCACTCCTAACTGTCAAACTCCAATAGATGTTGAACAGCCATACTCTTTAGAAATGCAACAAGTATTAATTAGGCTATGGGAAATTGTTAAAAGCAGTATGATCTCCAGCAGCTGGCATTTGTGAAGCAGAGAAATGAAAGAAAATTTAAAATAATCTATTGCAGGCTTTGCTTGCAAAGGTGCTTGCTTCAGTTAAAGCATTCAGTTCCTGCTACATTGCCCTTGAAAGTAAGTGGTGAGAGAGCTCCAACATAGAGAGATTATGTATCTTTGTGCAGAAAATGCAGTTTAAGCCACTTTTTAAAGATTTACAGAACTGCATCAGCCAGTGAAGGAATCTGTATCATCAGAAGACTTTAATACTAATACATCTCAGAAAGCCTGTTTATGTGCTTACGGCAGGTTTATCTCTTTTCCTCCCATGTACTGAAATGGTTTTCTTGGGAGCCGTAATATCTACTCAGAAAACCAAGTGAACTGCATGGCCTTTTGTCTCCATTTACTGCCTTCCTCCTGCCCCTGCCTAACCCAGATTCCTTCCTCAGGAGGTCCTTTTCTCATGCACCAAAATGATTGTTATGCCAGTATTTTTCTCTATATCTCACATTTACAGAGAAGGGTTATAGCTCTGTTCTTTAGATGGCACAGGAACCCCCTGCACCATATGAAAAGACTAAGGAATTTTGGAAATCCCCTTGTCTCATTGTTTTTTTGTGCAAGTGACCGTAAAGGTCACCCTTTCCTTGTGCTGACATTATCTAGATGGGTTAGAGAGTATTAAAAGCAAGGCTTAGTTTAGCGTCCTTTCCCCTCCCTGCTGGGATTAAATCATGCTTTACCAGAGCAATTGTTCCATCCTTGACATGTGTTGGGCAGTTTTCAACTGCAGCTCTTTGTGAAACTGTGATTTTTCATGCATACATTCTGAAGCCGTGTTCTGCTGAACTTGGTATCTGTATTGGGCACTCTGTTAAGCTGAACATTTTTCTGTCATTCAATTAGGATTTCTCTGCTTTCACTTAACATCAAAACAGAGGCTGAACTTGATAGAGTGTTACTAACAGAGCCCCGAGCTCTGAGCTCAGACCAGCTGGCACTGACCAAGGGGACTTTGCCAAGTGGACTCTGCAAACGCAACAGTTCATGGTACGGAATGTTATCTGTGACCTCCAGCTGTGAATAAGATGTTCTCCTTCTGTTCCTTAGGGATTGTATCATACCTTGTATTCCTTGCCAGGTAGTGGACAAAATTCTAATTGTGTAATGTTCCGTATGTATTAGCTGGATGTGGTGCTCTTCTTTTCCTTCAGCAACTGTTGCACCCCCTTAAGTAGCACTGGTGACTGCTTCAGGAGATTGAATTTACCATTTTGAGTGACTTAGCACCACATGCTTTGTAAATCAAATATCCCAGCTGTTGGAAGCATTCGTTCGTATTTCAGCAGACACAGGTTTTAGAGCCAAGCCACTGAGAAGTAAGTCTTAGGAAAAATGTGTAACAAAGTTTAAAAGTACTAACTATCATCTGTGGTCTTGTAGCTGTTCAGTACTCTAGCACATTTGTATTGACCTTGAGTCTGGTGCTGCCTCTCTGCAGCATTGGTTTATTTCCCATGCCCTCACACAGGGTGTACTGTCCTGGTCATTCCCTCCTAGGGAACTGAGTGAAGCAATCAATTTGGAAATGAAAGGAGCATTGAACTGATGAGAGTGATGAGAAGAACACATTTTTCTGGATGAAATACCTTCTTATGCATGCATTTACTGCTCTAATTCAGTTGCACTTTCAAGCTGACCTACATTACAAGAAGCCAACAGTGCAGAGAACAAGAGAATGGTTTTTTGAATGGAAGTTCTTGTACCTGTGCAATCACCAATTTACTGATCTCTTGGGAGCTCCTGGTTCTCCCCATGTGTGTGAAACACCATCCTGGAGCTCTTCAGGCCATCCTTTTATCGGGATGCTGACAGAAAATGGGGTGGGGGTAGGGCGGGGAAGTGGAGTGTGGCAGTACCAAATGATACTGCAGTTTCTGAATGAAGGTTTAATCAAAGCTTCCTGTAATTTCAGATTTGCATCTTGATTACTGTAGAACTGAACAGAGCTTTCACAGCTCCACACACTGTAGTACCTGAGTCTACACTACTTGAATATGTACTGCTTTCCTTAATGCCAGCTACATAACCATCATATTCTAATAACCTCTGTGATGTTTTTTCTTTATCAGAGGTGGTATTTCTTTTGATTCAGAAGTTAGCAGACCTCTGTCCCTAACTATCCATTTCCATATAAATCACTTTGTCCATGCAGGTGCTTCATGCAATTACAGTTCTTGACAGGAATGAAAATATTTCGTAAAAAGTAGTTAGCCTTTTGAGTAGTTGGGTGCTTTACAGCAGCTGCACAAGCATTTAATTTAAAGAAGGAAGATACTTGTTTTTCTTGCGCCTGTAACCATAGTTGAAATCCAGTCATTTGGGTTGCAACTTCTTCGCAGGGACACGAGGTCTATATTTTTAGGGAATAAGAGAAAATAACTGGCATAAAGGATCAGGTGGCTTCCTACCTGTAAAAAACTGCTTCAAATTTACATACCTTGCAGTTAGTGGGAAGTAGTAAGGGTTATTCCAAAGGTGGATCCTGGCTTGCTCAGGAAAAACTTAAGCTGTTTGTCATTGAGGGCACAAAAAATAGTGGAGTTGTAGAGACGCGTTTGGAAAAATACAGTGCTGTTCATTATGTGCTCATCATTAAAATATCCTACCATACAGTATATGTTCCTCCTTAAAGTATTCATAATTTTTGAGCCATTTTTCTCCATCCTTAATTTACTACAGCAGCAAAAGAAGATTGGACATTGATTTGATAAAAGAGCTTTATAGTGTATCACATGGGGAGGCTGAAGCTTGTGGCTGGAATGAAAAAGAATATTGCAAAGCCTTTCACATGCTTACTGAGTAAATACAGTCACAGCTCCTTCTCTGAAACAGACCAAAAAAAAGGACATAGAGAAAAGCACTCAGAAAATGTCACACAGCAAGCTCTGCAAGTAGCCACTTGTGAGCTCAGTATCCTCACATCCCTTATTACTACCTGGATTCCAAATGAACTCCCCGCTGCTTCTGAGGGGAGGTAGTATGAAGGCACATTGAGTTTTAGACTGTACTCTTGTGATTTCTAAAGTGCTAAGAAGGAGATGAACCAGCTCTTCATAAAGAAAATTTGCCTATTGTACCGTCTGGCTACCTCAGACAAGTCATTGAAGAGTGTAGAGAGCTGCTTATGGAGAATGTCACTTGTGACACTCAATGCTGACACATTTTAGTAATCTGAAATGGTTTCCATCTGTGTATAGAAGACACTGTGTACTGCACTGTGAGAGGAACAGGCCAGGTTTTGCTTTTTGTGTGCAAGCAGGATTCTGGATAGAACTATTCCAGGTAGTGCCAGCATGCACCTAACGTCTTAAATTCAACAAAATTTGGCAACGGGATTGGGTGATTTTTTTTTTCCTGAAAGTTGAATTTTATAAAATTTCATTAAGTGAAAAATTTTACATTCTTTGGAAACATTTTCCATAGTATTTTTAAAACCTTTAGGAATCAGTATAAAAGATTGCATGGAAAAATGGGACCTTTTCAAACAGTGGCAACCAGACAACATATTGGTTTGGGGCTTTTTTTTTTTTTAATAATGAAAAGACATGGTTCCTGTAGGTAATGTGAGTAGAAATCACCTTCCTTTCCTTGAGATCGACATCATAAGCTCCATCCCTTTCTTTCCATAGTTCCAGCATCTTTTTGAAGAGTTTTTCTCTGCTTTTGCGTTCTCTTACCTCAATTAAACAGGAAATTTCCAAAATAGAAAGAGTTTGCCTATTTCTCTAACCCAATATTCCTCACCCAAGGGAGAGTCTTCCTTCTACCAGACATGATTTTTTATTTCTAGGGACTGGGATTCCTGAAGGCCAGTCTTAGCAGTAAAGACAGAAGCGAAGGTGGCATTGAGTATCTCCACCTTCTCTGTATCCTCCATCACCAGGGCACTCACTTTGTTCATCAAAGGGCCCACATTTTCCCTAGTCTTCCTTTTTCTACTGATGTACTTAAAGAAGCCCTTCTTGTTCTCCTTGACATCCCTTGCCAGATTTAATTCTAAGTAGGCCTTGGAAAATGCTCTGCAGTTGGTGCTCTGCAGGAACCCCCTGGACTGTCTGTGTCTCACTCTGTTTCCTTTCCAGCAAATACCAGAGTGATTGAAGTTCCCTGGGAGCACCAGGGGCTGTGATCGTGAGGCTCCTTTCAGCTGTCTGTAGAAGGCCTCATTGACTTCCTGTTCCTGATCAGGTGGCCTGTAGTAAACACCCACAACAATGTCACCCATATCAGCCTGCTGCTAATCTTACCCATAATATCTTGACTTACTCTTCATCCCCACCCCCCATGCCCTTACCCCCAACCAAGGGCAGAGCTCAATACGTTCCAGCTGCTCTCTCACATAAAGAGCAACTCCACCACCTCAGCTTGCTGTCTTTTCTAACAAGTATGTAGCCATCCGTGACAGCATTCCAGTCACGTGAGCTATCCCACCATGTCTCTGTGATTGCAGTGATACCACAGCCTTGCAACCACATCCAGATCTCTAGTTCTTGTTTATTCCCCATGCTGCCTGTGTTGGTGTACAGGCATTTCAGAGAAGTAACTGAGCCTGCAGATTTCCCTGGAGGTGTGCAAGAGGATCCACCATGGTCATACACACCCTTGAGCTGGTTGGCATTCTGGTTCTCATCATGGAAGGCAGCTAAGGAATATTTGTCGCTGCTGTGGTTGGCCTTCCTTATTCCCCAGTTGGATGTGATGGCATGAGCATTGCTATCTTGGACCCCACACCCATACCATTCCCATCTGGGATGGGGTGGGATGGTGGCACCTTTCTGAGCACCTGTTGTGCGGTAGTGCACATGAGCTGTGAGGGATGGATGGTAGCATCTTATACAACTTTTGTTTTCTTCTGTTGTTAGGAACTTCAGTGCTTCCATGTTGTACCATTCTTCTACCAAAAAAATGCTTCTTTAAAGAAATACTTACTGTTGCTAGCAAGAGTGAAGCAATACCTGTGTTGGCTATGGGTTTTCTCACTGGACAGGGTGGCCATCTGGAAGCACAGAGGTGCATATGACTTCTGTATCTTTGCAGTGCTTGGAACTGGAACCATCTGTGACACAGATGGTGACTGCATTCTTCAAAAAAATGAGCTGAATGAAAGCAGCCGGTCTCTTGAAGGTTTGCCAGAGTCAGCCCCCTAGTAAATCCATCATTTGTTTCCTTTTCCTTGTTAACAGACATCAGAGAGGCAGGCTAAGACACTAGATGAAGAGAGAGAAGGTGATTGACATCAGCAGGGAGGTGTGGATTAGCCAGTCAACCATATGCGAACATGATCTTAAGTTACGCTATTGTACTAAAACCGGCTAAAGACATGGCAGCCCCAAGAGTTAGAGCCAAGAGTGGAGGGGAAAGTGTTGAACAAAGCACTGGCTTAGTGATCAGACAGTGGGAGGAGAAGCAGGTGCAGCACAGAACATCTCCAAAGGAAAATGATACCTGAAGAAATGGAAAGTTAACAAATGGTAATGACATTAGGAGGCCTATGGCATCAAAAGCTACCTTGAAACTTGGCTGGAGTGATTGGTAGAAGCTCTCAATAAGGAAACAGTTTTTAGATTTTTTTAAACCATGAAATGTTTTTTAGTTGTTTAATCTTTTCTTCTCTCCCCATACCCCACCCTCCACTGTTGCTTCAGAAAAATGTGGATGTGGCTCAGAAAGATTGCCTCCCACTTGTTGTCCTGGGCATTTTGCGTTGCATTAAACAAAGGCGGGCACTGGCAGTACATTTGCTGGGTCTTGCTAGTAGTACACCCACATTTTTTCCCATCTAAAAGAGCTGATTGCCCAAACACTTATACTTTTGTAGATGAAGAATTCAAGCAAGGAACAAATATGCTAATAATTCTCTAAGCCACTAATAACTGCAGTTTACTAAAGTGCAGCGGCATTGTAGAAATTACACTAATTGTTGCATCTTGACTTAAGCAGAAGTGAACATTTAGAGACAGTAAATGTTAACAGTAGCTTCTGGAAAATCTGGGTCTAGGTGAGCAGTGTATGGGAATCACTGTGAACACTGTATTGCTGCCTACACTTAGGATTGAATGCAACCCTTTTCCATTTGCAGGCTTTTGTAATGGTGCAGGCTTTGAAAAGCCTCCTCCCCGTGGGCGGTTAATACAAAGCTGTTGGTACATACTTGTCACCGAAAAAGCAGCCCCCTGGCAAGCTCACCTTCTTCTGCCAAACAGCTGAGCCAGGGGGTCTGCGTGCATCCCACTGCCCTCTTCCTCCTCCTCCAAGCCTCCTCCACCCATGGTGTTGCCATCCTGACTGGTGCTGTTTTCCCAGACCCAGCCAGTTATCCTGGACAGGCTCTGTGGCCTGGACTACCTTGAAAAGCTTTGTTTTGTCAGATACTTCGTTCCTTATGATCCTTATGATTCCTTATGATAACTGAGAACAGTTATCTTCTTCAGGTAATTCATCAGTAGATTGACTTCTGCTCCTCACAAGAGTGTCTGGAGGATATTCTCATTGCCATGACCTCACAAAATTGTCCCAAGATTCTGCCAGAATGTGTTGAGGGAAAAACTAGGGTTTTTTTTTTATAATATCTTTTTCCTCCTCTAGCATTCCTCCACGGCTTCTCTACCTTGCCTCAGGTACTAATCCCTGGCAAACAAAGGCTCCCTCCCATAAATAGCAATGTTTCCTTATTGGTTTTACTGCGTAACTGTCTGTCTTATTACATAATTACATGAGCCACACTAGACTGCACAGACACATGCACTTTCAGAATTACATACTGCCATAAATGCATGCCCTGATTGGACAGTTATGAGTATATGCCTTAATTGTGAATTATGGATTGCAGCTATGGTGAGGGGTCGGCTCTTTCTCCTTAAGAAATTGGTTAAGTACTGTGCCTGTGGTTCTGTTCGCTAGCTTGAATACTCAAACATGGTATAATCAGAAATGATTCATACATTAAAGCAGTGATGGAAGTAAATATGCTTTAGTGAATGAGGTCTCTGTGACCATTAGTGGCATATTCCCAGCTCCTAGTACCCATGGAGGTACTAGGAGAACAGGAGTAGGAGGCTCCTTGCCTCTGCTTTCAGTGGCTGGGGTGCACAGCTTCGTTACCTGATTTTCTGTGTCTGTTGTGAATGTATTCTTGCAGCTACAGAACACATGCAGTTAGCTACCAGTGTCACACGTGGCTTTGATCTGTCTGATTAGAAGCAAATGTTAGCATTTGTGTGAAAAGGGCCAGGCAGCTGTGCTGCACCAATGCTTACATCTCTTTGCACAGACTGCTCCAGGTAGCAACATCCTCTGTCTTGCACCAGAAAGTCAGGCAGTGGAGATTTAAACCCAAAGGTATCAGAAAGGTATTGCAGTCTTAGTCCTGTCACCTGAGTACCCATTGTGTCATGATACCTGGAGCTCTACAGGTAAATAAAGAGCAATTAATGGCCTTTCAGATTAAAAGAAACTGTATTATTTCATTCCTGCTGTGCCCAATCAAAAAAGAAAAGACTTTTTATACTGACTGTTCTGTATTTGTTTGCAGAATATCTGATTTCTTGAATATATCCTTAACAGGACTAAAGAAGTAAATGGCCACATTTAGATATTTAAATGGTAAAAAGCTGTTTAAAAAATATGTTTAAATATGCTTCAAGAAAAGCACTGCTAAAAACTTCAGCTGGAGAATTTCTAAGTTCAAGAGAAAGTGATATGCAAGTAGAACCAGTGAAGTATGTCAAGTAAAATACATAGTCAAAAGCAGGTTTGTTGTTTGGTTGGTTTTAAAGATTTTTGCCTATGTTTAAGCACAATAAAGAAGAAAATATCCAACGACTGAAGCTAGCCAGCATTGTCTTCAACTGTGTACAGCTACATAATGAGACAGAAAATTATTTCCAAGTGCTTTTTAGAAAGAGAACTCTTCTGGGTGGCTGGCTATGATTCCATAAGGTGTGTCAAATGCGGTTTACTGTCTATATAAACCCAGAGGCAATGTGATTGTTCAGGTCACTGGTAAGTGCCATTGTGCTCCGAGCTGATCATCTTCTGCTGCAGTGCGTATTAATAGCACACAGAATAAGGGACAGCAAGAGCGAGGGTGACTAGCACACAATGGTGCCTTTGTTGGGTGGCCACAGGGTTCACCAGTGCCATTTGCTTCCCAAGCCCATGCCTCACACGTAGAAACACATATAGAAAGGGAGCCAGAGAGTGCAGATATCTTTATCTGCACTATCAGGTGTATTTTCTGTTTTAAAATGTTAGTCAAAGTGAATAGATTTTTCATTTCTAGTTTTCAGGAGTTAGGAAGATTTAGCAAGAGTTAGCAAGTTCTGTTTGAAGAATAACATTGAAAATGCCCTTTTCTTTTCATGTTTCCTCTTTTTTCGCCTTTCAATGGTAAAGAATTATTGAGAAATTCATTGACATGTTACCAGCTTAAGTAGAGGTTCCTTCAGACTTTTTTCATGAGAAGTTCAGTAGGCTGCTTGACCAGTATGAGCTGCCCATATCTCAGTGTAAATAGTGTTTCTTTTAATACTCTCCTTGAGAGCAGAGGCAACACGTCAGGGAGAGATATTAATCCAGTGCATCTGCACTGCAGATCAAAGCAGTGGGAGGGAGAAGACCATGACTCTATTCCCTGTCATGCTCCTTGTGGTGTTCTTCATGCTGTGGGAGTTGCAAACTCTTCCTGTCTCTCAGGTCCAGTTGTGTGTGGGTTTCTGTGTGGGCTGGAGGAAGACTCCATGCCTTTCCAGCACCATGTAATTCTATTCTGTGTTTGATGACCAGGATTGATTCACTGAGAAATGAACATTTCCTGCTGTTGCCACGTCCTTTTTCCTTACATCGGATGAATCACTTACTCTTCCTGGATGTTAGTATCTGTTTCTTCAAAATGGGGTCAGGAATCCTTTTAATCCATAGAAGCATTATGAGATTTCCTTGAGGTGCAGAGAGCAATTTTAAAATACCAAGGTGATAGGTGTTTTGTGCTGTATGCACAAAACTTTGGAAAACCTAAACTACCAAGTCATTAATAACTTGGAAATCCAAAGGTCATTTTTAGTGACAAACTAGGACACAGACATGAAATAAAGACAAAATGAGGGTGGTAAGCTGATGGGAGATACTAAAATGAAAGTTTGTTGCTGTTTTAGTGCCTTTTCTGGCTTATGGTAAGGTAACTTTCTGTGTTTTGTGTTAGTGATTTGCCTTGCCTTTCCACACTCTGAGGGGCTGCTTTAAGCTAAAGTTTAAGAAGCGGTAGGATTTGTTTTCTAAATGATGTTTACCCTGGAAAAAATAATGCTTATTTCTAGGACTTCATCATGGTTTTGTTCTCTTTTATTTTAGAAATCTTCCAGAATCCCTGAGGATGACATCAGGTTGAGAAAAAACAGAGACCAAAACTGTGCCAATTTCTTGGAGCCAGCTACTGTGCTTGCTACAAAGCAAGAGAAAATGGAAATTGAAGTTCCAGTTTCTGAACATAAAAGCATCACCACAGTGGCTTCACCACATCCCATAGACAATCCAACCCTCTTCTTTTCCCCTGCTGCCAGCCACAATGGACTTAAGGACAGGCACGAATCTCTGGACAGTGAAGTTGCTAAAGAGATCAGATACCTAGACGAAGTGCTGGAGGCAAATTGTTGCGATTCTGCTGCAGATAATACGTTTAATGGGATATCCTCCCCTGACTCAAGCACAGTCTCCGTTATGGATGGCTCAGGAGCATCTGTTAACACTGGTAATGATTCAGTAGTCAGTGAAAGGGAAGAAAATGTAGCCAAAAGGCAAGCACCCTTGCTAGTTGAACCACATGAAGCTAGCATAACAGATGAGAACCTGAAATCTAATGGTCATTCCTTGGGTGGACTGAAAGAAGACACTAGGGAGAGTCTGAAGGTGCCAGGAAGTCCCACTTCTTCAAACAGTTCTAGAAGGTCCTCTAAGGATGGAGAGACAAGTCTTACAACCCTTAAGAAAGAGGCTAAGTTTGAACTACGAGCCTTCCATGAAGACAAAAAGCCCTCAAAGCTCTTTGAAGATGAGGAAGAGAAGGAAAAATACAGAGTCCGCAAAGTGAGGCCATCAGAAGAAATGATGGAACTTGAAAAGGAAAGAAGGGAACTCATTAAAAGCCAGGCTGTCAAGAAAAACCCCAACATTGCCGCCAAATGGTGGAACCCTCCACAGGAGAAGACCCTGGAGGATCAACTGGATGAAGAGCATCTGGAATCTCACAAGAAGTACAAGGAGCGCAAGGAGAGACAGCAGCAGCAAGGTGCAACACCAACATCCCCCAAACAGGTCAGCTGCTCTTTTGTACCACCAGAGCTAGTCAATATCAAGAAAGAAGATATTGTCACTGAGCAAATTGACTTCTCAGCTGCCAGAAAGCAGTTCCAGCTGATGGAGCATTCAGGTCCATCACAGGGTCAGGCCCCACCAAGGCGGTCAGGGACACCCAAAATGTTCTCCATCAAACCCTTCTACAAAAGCCTCAATTCTCCACACGTGGACAGGCCACTGTCGTCCGTGACAAGACCAGTTTCAATGTGTGGGCAAACAGGACAGCTTGAGGGTAACAATGCCACTGTTGTCAAAGCACAGAAAGTCTCTTGTACCTCAGAAGATGATTCAAGTGCTCAGACTGCCACTGCTGACCCAGTAAGGGAGTTACCATGCAGTGATAGCCCCAGAGCCGGACAGGCCTCAAAACTGTGGGCAGAGGATGGAGAATTCATGAGTGCAAGAGCGGTCTTCACAGTGGTGAAGGATGAGGGACAGGGCATGGTAGACCAGTTCCCAAAGTCAGGAAGCGCCTCTTCCCCTCCAGAGGAGCTTGACTCTGGTTTGGATGATTTGTCTGTCAGGTCTCAGGATACCACTGTCTTGGAGACCCTTTCCAATGATTTCAGTATGGATAACATCAGTGACAGTGGTGCCTCCAATGAGACAATGAGCGCCCTGCAGGAAAGCTCACTGGCTGATTTCTCCCTGCCGCAGACCCCTCTGGCTGACACTCCAGCAGAGTGCAGGGGTGAAGGCATCTCCAAGTCATTCAGCGACCCAGGCTGTGACTCACCCTCCTCTGCCTTGGCAGACTCCATGCTGATTGACGACCAGCTGGAGTATCACGCTGGCCTGCTGGTTCAAAACGCCATCCAACAAGCCATAGCTGAGCAGGCAGATAAAACAAACTGCAAGGAAGAAGTCCCAGCAGAGAACGAGATCTTGGTCAAAGAGCAACCAGCCACCACCAAGCCAGCATCAGCTTCCAAGGAGCAGCAGAACCCAATGTTTGAGCCACCCCAGGTGTCTTCACCTGTTCCAGAAAAAAGGGACACCGTACCAAAGACTTCAAAAGAGGAAGACTCAGGACTCAGGGAAGGGAAGAGTTTTCAGCAATCGCCTGTGTACTCAGCCAGCCAGCCATTCCTTGTGGAGGAAAACAGGCACGAAGTCAGCTACTTCAGCAAGTATTCAGAGGCAGCTGAGCTGAGGAGCACTGCCTCCATTCTGGCCACACAGGAGCCTGAAGTGACCATGGGCCCTTTCAAGTTACGGTCAAGGAAGCAGCGGACATTGTCAATGATAGAAGAAGAGATTAGAGCTGCCCAGGAACGAGAAGAGGAGCTGAAGAGGCAGCGGCAGGGTCTGCAGGTAGCACCAAGCCCTATTATGAAGAGTGCACCACCCATGCCCACCAGAACCGTGTCTTACAAAACTGCACCAGGTAAGAGACAAGAGCATCAGAGGGGAAGTGAAATGTGACTAAAGGGTCAGGTCAGATTCAGTTCTATGTCATTTTTGAATGAGTATGTTATTTTGCAGAGAACGGGTAGCTGTCACGACTTTGCCTGTAAACTGCAGGCAGGAGGAGGACATGGGACAACCCAACCTGTGTCTGTGAGCAAGCCTGCGGATGTTGTTTTTTTTTTTTCTAAATGTAGCGCAGAAGTAACTTACATGCCCTACTGATCCTCTTCAGGAGATTCTGTGATCTATTCATCCTCTGCCACCATCCACTGAAGTTTAGGATCATCACTTGAAAGGCCAGCAGTGGTTTTTGCAGCTTTGTGGCTATTTGAAAGACAAACATACAGAGCCTTTTTTAACCAGCTTTCTGTTCTCTTGCACATCATTAAGGAAGTGCAAAGGTAGCAGAGATTTACAGATTTTGGGGTTTTGCATCAGATTTTCTTTTTGTGTGTTTTGCATTCTATTTTCAGGTATCTTTTGGTCTTAATGAACTTTGGTAAAAAGATCTCCAGATCTGTGAGTTGCCACGTATTTCATCTGCTGTCATTCACTACTGAATTAAGCAGGTGTCACAGAACAAAATGCTTAATAGAGTCAGTAGAAGTCCTCTTGACTGCTCAGCTTCTAGGTCCTTGTGGTGGCATTCACAGCTGTTACAGCATATCTCTCTCCTCCTTTCCCTTTTCAAAACATACAACCAAACACTCATGCCTTCTTAATATAACATGAAAAAAGAAATCTAAAACAAAAAATAGAAACACCTTCTAAGCTTATTTCTGTGTAGTGATTTTTATGAGTATAGACCTACATATGCTTTGCAAGTACTTATAGGTTTTAGAATCATAGAATCATTTAGGTTGGAAAAGACCTCTAGGATTATCAAATCCAACCTTCATCCCAACATCTCCCTGACCCCTAGACCATGTCCTGAAGCACCACATCTACTCGTTTCTTGAACTCCACCAGGGATGATGACTCCACCACTTCCCTGGGCAGCCTGTTCCAATGGCTAATCACTCTTTCAGTAAAGTTTATTAAAGTGATCGTTGTGAACAAGTATTGCTTTTACACAGAATACTTAAATGCCATCCTTCTTTCCACTGTTGTAAAACCGAGCCAGTGATGCCTCCAAAAATTGTGCAGGGTGATCCTTTTCTTTTGGAAGTCATGGCAAACTTGTATAAGGTCTGTATTTAGTCCATTACCCAGTCTGGTTGTGAACTTGGACTGTATGCAGCACAGAAATAGCCAATACTTGGTTTTGTTTCTTCTACAACAAAGATAATTTCAGCCTGTGTTTCTTGCCAAAAAATGTAGCAGATGTTGATAATTTCTGTGAAACACTATTGTTGTTAGTCCTATAGAACAGCGTTTTTGATAGAGAATATCCATAAACGGAGGTGTTTTGAGCAATGTCTGACAAGATGTGAGAGACAGGGCACCGTAGACCTCAGCTAGGATTTGTTGCGTAAAGGTGTGCTCATGACCACTTTCAAAAACAGCATCATCTGTAGTTGCAAGTGCTTGAAATGAAGCTGATAATAGTTGCTTTTTACTCACAAGTGCTGTTGGAAGGGCTGCTGACACTAATGCTTGTTTTAACGGAGCATCTGGAAAAACAGTGTACTTCTGCTTGTTCTTATTTCTGTAACAACAAGGCATTTACTTTGTGATGTTAAAAAGTTCATTCTAAATTGCATTGTGGTGAGAATGATAAACTTACATTTATAATGAATCATTCCAGACAGTTTCCTTTGAATGTCCAACTGCCATATGTTCAATAAAGAAAATTGGGATCTATTAGCCAATGACTCAAGCTGCTGCATTTCGCAGCTGGTGACGAGGCAAAGAATTAATTTCTAGGAAAAGATGAATATGTGGCAATGCGTAAGGATGTCATTGATAAAAAAAACCACAATGAGCATTGCCAAAGTGATTCTTAAATCTTGTACTTTCAGTGCTTTCTAAACAGTGGGTGTGCTCAGCAGAGCTCTCAGCAGGCAGAATTAGCTCTGCACCCTTAGCATTGCAGGCTGCATGCCCTCGTCTCATCTCACCCTTGCTGTCCCTTCAGCCAGCTGTGTTGCAGTTAAAGCTTGCAGGCATCCTTAAAAACAAGAGAAGGGATACCACACAATCCCTTGGAAGATTGCAGCAACTTTCCTTTTATTTTAATATTTACAGCATCTTTTCAATATTTACAAAAACAAAGGCAAAGGGTTATTCAGCAGAGGCAACAAAATGTGACTGTACAGTTCCATTGTGGCCAGTTAGAGATGTGGTTTACAGAGCATAAAATAAAATCTACTTGTAGGGACAGTAAGGAGTATGCTGTAGAACATGTCTGATACTGTAATCTGAGTATCTAGTTTTACACAGAAAAAGTAATAGTAGGAGATGATGATGATGATGATGATGATGATGATGATGATGACGACGATGGAAAGAGGATGCAGAGGTATTTCTGTCACCCCATTGCCTTTCCCAAAGAAAGAACTGGCACTCTTCTTTTAACATAGGGATACCTCAGTGTAGAATCATAGAATGGTTTGAGTTGGAAAGGACCTTAAAAGGTCATCTGGTCCAACCCCCTGCAGTGAGCAGGGTCATCTACAACTACAGCAGGTTAAGTTTCAGGGATGAGGCATCTATCACCTCTCTGGGCAACGTGGGCCAGTGTTTCACCACTCTCATTGGAAAAAATTTCTTCCCTATAACTAGTCTAAATCTCCCCTTTTTTAGTTTGAAACCATCACCCCTTTTTCTGTCATAACAGGCCCTACTAAAAAGATTGTCCCTATCTTT
>VZZY01011234.1:0-33301 GCA_013400335.1 Eurystomus gularis | reverse complement strand
CTTAATTATACCAATGTGAGGGTACATTAACATGACTAGCTGCGCAATATTATGTACTTCAGTTCTTTTCATTATCTTTTCTTTCCTGTTTTGCTGTATGTGTTTGGTTTCTTTGAGGTTGAGTCTTATTTTAGCCTTCTCTATAAAATGCTTAGCATAGCTTTGATTATTGATTCAGTCTAAAATGCAAATAACAAGTCATCTTCATCCTGTTTCTATAGACTATTTCAGAAGTTGAGTCTGATTATTTACTACTTTTGTCTTCAAAGAAAACCTTATTTTGCAGATATGTTCTGAAGTTTTTAAAAATACTCATGGAAATTCAGATCTTAGTACAAAATTATAAAACATTAGCATTAAAATTGGCAGAAGTAATGACTAAAATTTAAGGTATTAATTATTAAGGTGTATAAGTAAAAAATACCTTCCTATGGGTACACCCATCATTAATTGAGAACTAAGTAGGAGTAGGTGACTGACTTGCATGTATGATATCCAGAGACTTCCCCTCAAAGGTGTCTCTGAAGGTATGGAACACTTTTAAGGAATCCTTTTACATTTTTAAATTCTAACAAGAGTAATCTTTAAAATATTTTTAAGATGGCATTATTGCATTGTAGAACATTAAATGAGCAATGAACATTGTCACTTGCATGATAGCATTGCTCAAGTAGAAGACCTCATTAGAGGTTATGATGTTTCTGACAGTTTTTGATCAGAAAGTCAAGTGTGTTTGTTTTCCTTCTATTTCGTTTCCTTCTCTACTTATTTTTACTGTTTGGTTTTTTAATAAAAGTTTAGCAACTGAGAACACTTGAAGATTTCTAAAAATAACAACTGTAACTGAACCCCTTCAAGTGCAATTTACCTAGACATGCAGTACACTAACATTAAATCAGTAGGTTTTTATCTACCTGCCCACCTGCAATCTTACAGCCCAGGGAAAACTGGAAAAGGGGATAATAAAAAATACAGGTCAGCTGTGAGACTTTCCAGATATGTATCATATTTTTGTAAACACCCTGCCTCAAAAAAATATTTATCAAATTAAGTTTTTGTATGGGTACTGGACTCATGTTCTTTGCTTAAATAGTCTGAAAGAAGCTGAACATAGTAAATCTGGCAACACTAGCTTTCAAAAACATCCTGTGCTAACGGAAGAACCTTGTGTAAGTCCTTAAATTTGCACAGCTGAAGTCATTAAAGCATTTCTAATACCTGCCTTCATTCTTTATACAAGGAGGGTAGATTCAGCTGTTACAAACTTGAGTTCTTTAATCACTGCCTTGTATTTCTTTTTAGTTCACTGTAAACTCTGACTTACCTTGCGTAAGTAAAAGATGGTTCTTTTAAGTAGTGAAACCATGGACGGTACTATGCATCTGAGGCAAGTGCTTAAAAGCTGGGCTTGCACACAACCATCTGTGCACACCTGCCCATATTGGAAGGTGGAATCTGTAAATCATTCTTTCAAAACTTTAAAATGTATCTGCAGATTAAGCAACTTCTGTGAGTGTTTCAGTCTTTTGGGACTGTGACCTAACAGGCCTCAGTATGAGTTCCAACAGGGCAGATGGAATGCTTGTGAACTTCAAGACCACTCTGTTCAGAATGGCTAATTGTTCTGTAAGATACTTGCAGCCTTATCATTTTTTAAAGAATTCTGTGTGCCAGATAGTTGGGGGGTTTTTGTACATCTGTATTTTCTGTACTGATATCACACAGAGAAGAAGCTTCATTATATAAAACAATCCATCAGGTTCTTGTTATTTGTTGTTGAGGTGTTCACTGTGAAACTGGTGCCAAAACTTCATCCAGCACTAGATTTTAGTATATAAAAATTTCAAAGATTAGTGCAAAAGGATGGTTTGCATAAAGAACTGGGAGTTTGGTAGGTGTGCTCTTAAGAGAGACAACTTTGAAGAGACAGGCATCCCTGGTGAAATACACCACTAGCAGAGATGCTGTTCTGAACTGAAGCAAACATTTCTGGCTGAAGTCCATATCTGCAAGTACAAACTGGAAATTAATTTCTTTTCTCTTCTAGAAGTTGACTATCTTCTGCATTTTCCCTCCCTTCCCAGGATATTTGCTGGCAATATAGTCTGAACAAGCCAATATCATACAATGCCTCTTGTGCAAACCTATTTTCTTTACAAATATTTGTTGTTCTTTGTAAGAATACTTTTGACTACATTTTTATTAATATGAGAAGTTGTGCCATGTTTTCTTATACCTTTCAGTTACCATCTTAGTAGTAGTAGTTTTGCATTGAGCAGTGCTGTATTATTAACTACGTGAGATCCACACAGATTGATACTACAGTATGGCCATCAGTGTAAAGCATTTAATTTCTCATGTTCATTAGAAGCTAGTGTCCACACACAAAAAAACAAAAGGAGCAATTTTCTTATTCAGTTTCTCCATTAATTTTTCTGTCTTCTATTTTGTTCTGTCCTATAAAGAATGAGATTTGTTGTTGTTCAACCCTACATGCCCTACTGTCTACCAAAAGCCCTCAGTGGGATAGCCTTATTCCTGATACATTTTTGAATTATTTTAGACCATGCTGGAATATCTTTACAAGAATTATAACTATGTATCTTAATAATTGTTTTCTGGTCTGGATTCCTCTTCTTGTTCGTATGACATTCTTATCCAAATAAGGTTTTCATGTTAGAGCTGCCCATTCCACTGCTTACAGCACTAGGAGGATGGAGATGTAGGAACTGCTCTGTCCTCTGTTCTTTCTCTTCTCTCTTCCTCTTCTCATTTGAACTTTTTTATACCTACTGAATTCTAAGTTCTTTTTTTGAGAATGTGGTCTTTTCCTATTGATCTATTTCTGCTAAGCTAAGAATTCAAAAGAAATAAGACTCACCTGTATAGCTCAGTTTTTCCACTTACTGCAAAAATGCATTTATCAGAGGGAAAATGATTATTCTTATTATATAATACTTTTAGGTGTTTTTTTGAGAGTTTTGAAAATAATTTCAGTGTATCTTAAAAACATCCCACTTAAACGTGGACAGTTGAAAAACAGATCCAGTTGCAACTTGGTTTAGGAGAGAGAGGAAACCAGGATTCAGAGATTCCAGATTAAATTTGAAAAAGTGGAAATTAGATTTTTATATATGTATATTCAGAATGCTAAAACAACAATATTAATGTCAGGGTTACTTTGTATCCCACTTCCTTAATATTCCATTATTTCCAAGTATTAAAACAGACACAACTCTGCTTTTAAAGAATATTGCATTGTTGAGCAATACCTTTTATTGTTTTAGACTTTTCATTCATTTGGACTCAATGTTGAATAACACTTTAGTTTGGTTAGTAAAGCTAACGGTGTATTTTTATTCTTTATAGATTACAATTAACTTTGTTAATGAAAGGTACTATTGTAAATAATCAGTTTTGTTTAGCCTTTATCTCAATACTGAGGCATTAAATAGTTATAAATGTTACAGATTTTTATGCCTTTTTAAAAAATGTTGTGATCACAGTTACACAGCTGATACTCTCAGCTTTTATTGGTTAACATTCAGAAAGCTAGAAATTCCAAAGTTCATCTCCTGCTTTGCATTTCTGTTTTGCAGAATGTTTGATGTTGGAGGCCAAAGATCAGAGCGGAAGAAGTGGATTCATTGTTTTGAGGGTGTTACAGCAATTATTTTTTGTGTGGCGTTAAGCGATTATGACTTGGTCTTGGCTGAAGATGAGGAAATGGCAAGTACCTTAATGTTGAAGAAGGGAATAGTTGTTGGATGGAAACTAACTAAGTTTGAAAGGAAAGCTATAAATACATTTTTTAGAGTATTACTGATTTATAAGATGTATGGGGTTTGGATCCTGTTGGATTGTGTAAAAGGTCTTAGGGAAATGGTGATAGAATTCGTGTTTCCTCATTCTCAGAAGGAATACTGAGACAAGTATTCTTTTCAGCTATACTCTTTCATGTTTTAAAGGATGCATAAATTAATGAGGATAGATTGTCAGTAATGCATCTTGTAGTCTCTTTAAGGATGCTAGAAGTATGTAATAAGAAGTTGCTTGACTTATTTGTTTCTACTTTACCATGTTTTGTTTTCCTTTCCTTCCTTAGTCTTGAGTTTTTGTTTCTTTCTAAATGTGTTTCTCTGATCTCTTTCTTAGTTGCAGAAATTTTGCTCTTTCTCCTCCCTTCCAACCCCCTCCACTCCTTTTTCCTCTTTCAAGGTGACTTCTCCCATATCAGTATGCACAGAGTGCATGCTTTTTACTGAGTGGTCTAAAGTGATGCTTATCTATTGTGTGTGAATCATTAACAAACTTCTGTGCTCTTCCTCACGTTCTGCAACTTCTTACAAAATAGATTTTGGGGAGGAAAGAGAAATTAAAAAAACTTTGCAGTCAAATGTAGTCAAGAAGGTTATAGCTAAGCGTCCTGCTACTTAAATCACTGGATCTTGGCCAAAGTACTTATATGTTGGACAATTTTTCCAACAGAGATAAAATTAGGATTAGAGTAAAAAAAACCTGCTCACTTGGTTCTCTAGAACTTTTTTTTTTTTTTTTTTTTTTTTTTAATGCTGGAATCTCAGCTAGGTGAAGAATTCAATATTTAGTTTCCAGAAGATCTAATCAGTATAAGACAACTTGGCAGCAACTCTCGTGGAATATCTGTACTCAGAATGTCAAAACACACCAAAAATTTCTAAATATTAAACAGCTTAAACCTGGAAACGAAGAAAAAGTAGTTGCTTAAACCCTACTTCTGAAAGTGTTCTTTGTAGTGGTCGCCTCTCTGTATTTCCCTATGGTAAACTGTAGTTCTGTACGCTAGAAACTTAGTGTTGTAACTTATCTGATTCATTTGTAATTAATGAAAAATGTGTATCCTGATTTTACTACTGAAGTCTGATAAAATACAACTATGTGGTTTTTTTTCCAATTACAGAACAGGATGCATGAAAGCATGAAATTGTTTGACAGTATCTGCAACAATAAATGGTTCACAGACACTTCTATTATTCTTTTCTTGAACAAGAAAGATCTTTTTGAAGAAAAAATCAAAAGGAGTCCTCTCACTATTTGCTACCCTGAATATGCAGGTATTGAAGGGGGGTGCAGGTGGCAAGTAATTTTTGGTTAAATTACCTCATTTTTGATGCACAAATCAGAAGAATGTTAATAACTCTATGTAACTAAAATATTTAGATGATATAAAGTTTAAAATAAAATAGTGCTAAGACAGACTGATCTTTTTAACCAAATGTAATAATCCTGGTCCGCTGGTAACATTTACATGTTACTGCTGCAACTCTTCTCAGCTTAATATATTTAGCCCATTCTTTTTCCTGATGCCCTCCTATTTTTGCACTTAGATGTAATTTTTTTTCACTAGCAGGAAACTCTGAAGATATATGACAGTTTATTTGAACATGGAGTGTGCATACATGTTTGAAGTCCATGGATTATTTAGGAAATATGTAGCAAAGGCGGATGATTTAATTTTAAAAGTATTAGCCTTTTTATGTATCATTTTCATTGTAACTAAAGACTAATCTATTGTAGAGAAAATAGCACATTGGAGGAAAAAAAATGGGAGAAATATGTATGCCAAATGTCTTTGAGTTTGGGGAAAAACTTAAAACTTTTAAAAACACAAAAATCAAAAGAGAGTAACTTGAATGAAGGAACAAAATATCCTAATTTAGGAAACAGTGATGGGTCATAAATGACTTGCTGTCTGCAACTGAAGTAAAGGGAAAGACTCTTCTTGCAGCTGGAATTGCATTGGGTCATAGAATCACAGAATCGCTTACGTTGGAAAAAAAGAGTCCTTAGTTTTTATTCTTAAAAACGTGTCCAAAAGGTTTTCTTTAAGATTTATTTATAGTATCTTAAAGCAATGGCTTAACTATTTCCAAAGAACCACATCCTATAAAGATGCAATATGCATCGTGTTCTTTCTCAGTTTGAAACCTGCTTACTGAGCAATTTTCTCCTCCTAGGATCAAACACTTATGAAGAAGCAGCTGCTTACATTCAATGTCAGTTTGAAGATCTGAACAAGAGAAAAGACACGAAGGAAATCTACACTCACTTCACATGTGCCACAGACACAAAAAACGTGCAGTTTGTTTTCGATGCTGTAACTGATGTCATTATTAAAAATAACCTTAAAGACTGTGGCCTCTTCTGAGAACAGACAAAAGGTTCTTAAATGGTAAATTACATGCCTGAAAACAGAACTTAGGCGTGCTGTGTAAAATCTGCATAGATGTACTTAATTCTCTTTTCTTTTATTTCTAGGTTTGGAGAACGACTTGGCGCAATTCTAATCTGATTCTTTTCAAGGTGAAAGAAATAAAAACCACATTGTGCTGAATGATAGATCAGTACTGTATTTGCCTGTTTTAACAGCTTTATTTATGTTTGTCTTGTAAATTTAAGTAATTAGTTAACACAGAGATGTCAGTTGATTGTATGTAAACTTATAATTGTAGTAATGTATTTGTATAAACGTTGAACGGAATATTTTAGTAACTTGATGTCCTCTAAAATTTCCATGTTTTATGAAGATACTCTTAGAGGAGACAGACACTTTTTGCCTTTGGATTATTTAAACATCTTGTAATATTAAATTTTCTTTTCATCTTAAGGGTGCATGCTGCCTTATTCTTTACTTTTGTTGGTAATACTGTATATGACGTTAGCTTTTTTGATATTTAAACAGACACATCTGCTCAGACTTAAAGGAAACATAATCAATAAAACTTTTTTTGCCTTAAGTTTTCAAAAAATCTTTTTATACATTTGAGATAAATGCAAAGATTATTTTTTAAATTGAAGTGAAATCCACAGTTTATGAAATCTGGGCTTGCGGTCTTTGCAGTGCAAATGTGGCAACACTGGGAAATTGAATTTTAAGGTTTAGCTATCATTGAAGCTGATGGAAATGCAAAAAGAAGTTGCTAAAACCATTCATATCAATTAAAGAAAGATTGAAGTTGTAGTCTTTACTCAGTGGAGTGAATGGCTAAATTACCTTTGGGGTTTTTTTATAGACGATTAGCAAATGCTGGACTTCAGAGTAATATTTTTTTTCTGCTTAATTCAGAAGTAAAATCTTGTTCTCCTTAAACTTTTGCTGTGTTCTGGTAATAAAACTAGTTTGATAATAATAACCATGGAAATATCAGGCTGTCCCACAGGATGTGGCACAGTGGCTTCACAGATTAAAGTAATTTCCTGTTGCATATAAAATGATTCTTCAGTGTTTCAGACAGAGTGTTTTATTGCCTTGCAAATACTGATTCTTTCATTTCCTCTTTAATTATAATTAAAGTCTCACAGTTTCTTAAAATAAGTTAAAGAATATGATTTTCCTCTGCCTATGATTTCATTATGTGATTTGCTATCTTAGGTACATATCATCCATTGCCTTATGGGTAGTGCCAAAACTGGGGTGTTTGTTGTTTTGTTTTTGGTTTTGTTTGGTTGATTGGTTGGTTTTTGGTTTGTTGTTTTGTTTTGTTTTTTAACATACAGTTTTTAAAATGAATAAGCTTGTATTTGTAAATAAGGTCATGGATGATTGTCTTAAATGTATGTCACCTAGAAAATATGAACGTACCAAATTTGGAAATATGATTTTTCTATAATTGTTAAAAAAATTCAGGCAGCTACAGTACACCATAAGTTCTTTGAGAAGTAAATAAGTCTTTAAACCTGTTACTATTTTTCTATATTATCTTAGCATTTATGTTCTTAGAAATGTTCAACCAAATATTTAAGTCATCGTTCTGTTATTTAATTTTTGATTGTGTATGTGTTTTATTTAGGCCTCAAATAGCTTGAGTAAAACTTACCTGCAGTTCTCATTCTTTAATGCTTCCTTTGTTACGTATAGAATTGCTAAATGTGTTTCAAATGAAAGATTAGAAAGGAGGTAACTTATTACTGGAGGGTGTTAAATATATTCATATGTTACGAGCTGTTTCAGCAGTTATGGTAAGCAATCTGTATATCCTGGGCTGCTTTTTGTTGTGCTTTACAGTTCTGGATACACATCACTGATTTTAAATCTCATTGAACTACTTTGTGGAAATTGTATTTACACCTACGTTCAAGTTGGTTTTTGTACTTAATGTAAAACAAAAATTGGGATTAATCAAGTTACATAAATAAATCTAAATTTTGTGCCTTGCTTGAAAGAAATGTTTTTCATTAAATGTGCTGATGGAAATCCTTTTGCATCCATCCTGTGGACATAAATAGGTAGCAAAAATGAGAAGATACGAAGTCAAGAGGAAACTGAAAAACTTTATGCAAGAAACAGTACAAAGAAAATGAGCATAAATTCATGATTCTTGATGAATTTCTAAATATTTTTCCTCTTCTGTTTTTTCTAACACCTTCAGTTGGAGAATTTTTGGAATTTCACAACTGGTGTTCTCTAAGGTATTTACATCTTAGCACAGAACAAAATTGTGAAATACTTCTGCCTGCTAGTCCAGGCAGGTAAGCTTGTCTTTCCTGACTTGAGTGGACAGCAGGTATGTTTCCTTGTAGATGCTCTGCACTGGTTGATCAGTCTTAATCTTGAGATGAAAGTTGTCAGCCTAGACCACTGCTCCAGGAAAAGCTACAAGAGCATTTATGTGCAATAGTGGTGGGAGTCATACACTTTGTTTTCGCTGCAGTTGTAATAAGGCCCCAGTCCATCTCAGTTCTGTCAGGAGGCTGCTTCTCACAGCACTGTGGAAAATGGAGGAAATCCTTCAGCCCCACAAGTGAAACAGGGTCCAGAATCCTGGCATGGGAACAGCGTAGCATTTGCTGGACTGCAATTTCTGTTTCCATGTATGCAATTATCAGCTTCATGATTTAAATTCTACATAAAACCTTAGAGAGCAAAAGACATCCATCTGCAGTGTGCTGAACAGCATGATGGCTAGTATGCATTTAGATCTGGGCAAAATGAAAGGGTAAGCTTCTCTTCCGAATCAAGCAAAAAGGAAACCCTACCAAGGCTATCCTACTGTGAGCATGTCTATTGAAGTTATTATATCTCATATTAATAACTAAGAGCCTGTGGGTCAAAGACTAATGGCAGGATTGTAAAACTTCAATGCCTTGACTATTTAATTTTGAAAAAAGTGTAGAGGGTGCAACAAGATGCCGAAAGCAGCTCATTCTTGAATAATTCATAGTCTGTGAGAGTGCGCTCAGAGGCTATGAATGGGGAAGATGAGACTGGTGAAAGAGCAACTTAACTACTAGTCATGAATTATATCAGTGCCTGTCGTTTTTACAAAAATATAAGGGTTTTTTGACTGAAAATTTCAGTTGCACAGCTGCAAGAAAACCAATTCCAGCTCTGTCTCTGGAATTCTTGCAAAGAAGCTGCCTTGACATAGAGGAAGCTAGGAGAAGAATTTAAATCACTTATGTTTCCAAGTCATGAAAATATGCTTCATGTAAAAATGGCTGAGTTAAAAGCCTGGTAAGTTCGTCTTATCCATGGCATATTTAGGAGCAGTGCTTTCCAAAGTCGGTCATGGTTCCAAACAGGGTGTTTCTGGTCTGCCCTGCATGTGGTTTCTTTATTGTGGTAATGGGAAGGCTTTATGACTATTAACTAAGACGGCAGAGATCAGAGTTATTGAGCAGTTCTATTTTAGTAATAATATGCTACGGCATAATTCAGATTATTTTTTAAATTGCTGTCAATGGGTTGAGATCCATAAGGGACAATGTAATGCTATGCCATTTTTGATCATACTCCCTTTTGGATTTTAGGAAAGAAAAGAGTTGAGGCACCAGTGTAGAAATATAGTTCTATAATATAACTGTATTTCTATAGTGAAATGCCACAATTCTGAAGGGAATTTCACATTTTGGTTTGTGGAAGAAAGATGTATGTATGCAAGGATGAACTGATAAGAGTATGCTATCGGAGATTTGACTCTATTTTTAATTGCAATGGAACAAAAGATGTTTAAGACTGAATATGTTGTCAGCAGAAGTCACTGCAGCTTCAGAGAACTAGCTGTTCCCAGCTAACTTCTCTATTCTCCCTCCTTTTCTGTCCTTCCACTAACAGAGAAGTTTGGTAAGAGATGTTGTCACTGGTTTCCCACTCACAGCTTGTAATGTAAAGACATTTAAGGAATGGGTACCCTGAATCCTGCTGAACATGCTGATCTTTAATATCGTTTTCAGATAAAGAACACACAGATATCTGTATGTGAGATTATTACAGAAATGTAAGAATATACAGACTGATTAAAGAGTAAATAAGTGTACTTAAAACTGCATGTGCTTATATTGAAAAGCACGGAGAAAATTCTAGGAAACCAGGAACTTGAGCAAGCAAGGCTCTCCAGTAATGTAGTTTATAATTCCAGTGTGATACACAGTCTGATCAGAACCCCTTGCAGTATGACACCGAGCACATCTCAAATACCTCTGTACAAATAAGTGTCCTTGTTTCTGCAAAATCGGAATGCATTTTGAGTCTGTACAGTACAAATGGCTGAGTGGGAGTCACATTTCAAATAGATTACAAGATACTTCCAGAAGGGTTTGGCCATTTGTCAAAATAAAGTAGCAGTTACCTAATATAAAATAAATGAATAATCCATCAGTTCTGTGCATAAACTCAAAGGTGTAATAATTTACCTCAGGAACTACAACATCTTACTCTGGAAAAAAATATGCTGAGTTGTGGTCACAAATTCTCATTCTTCCTCTGTTTCAGTGTAGTGATTCTCTTAAAATATGATTTAAAAAAATGCTAAATCTATTCTAAAAATACTATGAAATGAAGTAATCCAGAGAATGTTACATAGTTCTGATTGAAAAAGGCTAATACTTGTCCTGTATGCCAGGACTTTTTTTGTAGATTAAAACAAAGATGCAGCTATTCCTATAAATCACAAACTTAAAATACTTTATCTAACTTTCACTGAGTGGCTTTATATTATAAATTCATTTGCTTTATTGTATCAAACATATTTGAACACATGTTCAAGATGTGATTTTGTCCTGTGTATTGTGTCTTAGGATACCTGTAAGTAAGCAAGGATCATTCATTACCTCCAGTTTCTAATTATGATCTTTCCACTATTGTAATCATTAATAAAAATATGGGTTTAATCCTTCATAATTCTACAAATGTTATTGTAAAACAGTCTTCTTAGATACTCCACATGGACATGAGTACATTTGAACAAATCCTGAAGTTGTTACTTGCAGACTGTCAGTATCTTTCAGAGCTAAGTTATGTTGGTTTAGCTTAAATGTTGTTAGTTTGCCTTGTTTTTCTGCTTATAACTTAATTCTTTATAAAATTCTCCGTCTTTGGCCTTCTGACTCTAAGGGATGGAAGAAAGTCATAAATTGTATTATCTACTGAGACACAAAGAACGTTTTAAAGACGTTTGTAGTCAGTCAGGCATGAGACGTATTCTGGGAAAGCTTTAAAGAAAATACTCTGATGAACTTCACAGCTGCTTCCAACATTTGAAGGAAGCAACTTCGGGAGAGTGATGTGGCATGAAGTTGTCTTTTGGTATGTTCTTGCATGGTTTTGTTGTCTGGAGCTCTAATTGTGAGGAGATACAGTGAGGCATGCTCAGTCGCCCAGCTACTTACCTCTTTCCCAGATGAGGCTGTCAGATTTTTGTGTATTAAAGGCCCAGGCAATCTCATCTTACAAATATTGAGGAAAAGGTTTGTGGCCTATTCAGCAAAAATAGGCAAGAGGCACACTCGTCCTCCTAGAGAGGAGAGAGGGAGCATTACTCAGAGGGGTAAATAGAGGTGGAGTGGGAGGGAGGCAGCTGCTCTTCTGATGTCCTTTAAGTTTGTATTTAATGCTTTCAGGGTTTAATACAATTTTACAAGAAGGAGTGATGCATCTGGGTGCTGCCAGGAGAAAGCTGTTGGTATATTGTGCACTTAATCTTGAAACATCTTGTCCTATCCAGATTCTCAGCCCTTGAAGATCTATCTTCCTCTAGTTAAAAGCCATGCCAGAAAGAAAAAAGATGCTAATATAGCTTCAGAGTAATAGCTTGCTAGCCTTGAATGAGTTTTTTCTTCAAAACCAGAATTTTTAGTGTTGTAGAGTCTCAAAGGTGATCTGAAAGATAAATCCTGAGGCTGTTAAATGAGTGTATTTATAGTGTTTTAAATATTAAACTGCAGAAATTAATTTCACTTATTTTCCACACTAAATCTGTGAAAGGAAGGTTCACAGAGCACTCAAAGTGCTCTGTGTGAGTCTTCCTGAGACCAGTGCTGAGATAGAACACCTCCATAGGCTGCAAGAGACGCAGAATGAAGCATTTGTATCTTCTCTGGAACTACAGCAAAGAACTGATAGTGCTTCCTGATGTCTTAATCCAGTACATTGACAGTTGACATCCTTGATGAAGAGGAAATATTAAAATAGTATCAATGACATAGGACCCCAAGCTACCAGAGAACGAATGTTAAGGTCCTTTGGAGCCAAACTGTGATGACTGCTGTGGAAGGGTTGTTTGCATAAACTGACTTTCAGTGAAGGCTTTAAAGGAGTTAGCGGTTTCATCACTTCCAAAAGAACTTCAGAAAGCAATAAGCAGTTCTGTTAGAAACGGGATAATTTGCCTCACTTGACCATTTTTCTTCTCAAGTGAGTTAAAAGTTTGCCAAGTGATCACCTGTCAGCTGGCCCATGGTAACGAGTATGTTTTCTTAGCCTTTGACAAATGCAGTCTAGTTCAGTTTATTTAAAACACAGTGACAGTTGTACATCTAAGAAATAAGGAAGGCATGATCACTAAGGAAATAATTTGCAAAATTACAGTTGTATGTTAGGCAAGGCTTGTGTTCTTCCAGTAACACTTAACACACATCATTTGTTATGTCAGTATTTCGGAAACTCATTTATGAAGTAGATCTATGCCAGGTTTTTGGAGATAGCACTTCTCATTGTATGTCAGACCTAAGGGGATGATGACAATAGTATTTTCTGTAGTCCATTTGCAAGGCTATTCTGATGGCAACTGGGACACTAAGGTTCAAACTCAGACTAATTTTTGAAGTACATTTGGCCTGCTCAAATCTGAGAACAGTGCCCTGATGAATGGGCCAGTAAATACTCTGAAGTGGTTTTTTCTACCTTCTCTTGTTAAACTGATTTCACTTTACATAATACTGACTTCTCATTTCTGCAAGATCTAGAATTTGTGCGTACCAAATTTACCAATCCTACTCATTCATTCTTCCGTAACAAATGTGTATGTTGTACAAAGTAAAAGAAGTTCAATAAAAGATCTCAGACCTTTATTCAGGTCCTTGCTCTGGACCAAAGCAGATGCTGGACTCATTTGCCTGTATCCTGAAGGATCACCCTAGCCAGCTGTAGTGTGTTGTGTGAGACTACAGCTGTGTTCCTCCTCTTCACCGCTGAATGGTAACAAAATCATTCTTTTAGACCTTTTTTCTAGATACCATCTTATTTATAATAGTTTACAATGTCTAATTCAGTTAATTTATCAATTATTTTTTGGACTACCAGCAAACAGGAAAAACTTACAGAGCTCACTTAAAACTGATCTAGTCATCCTTTAGCTGTTTCTTGGTTGAGCTGGGTAGATTCAGCCTGATAAGATTCTGTGCAAGGCATGGTTTTTTAGTCCATTCATTCTTGCAATTCTTTCCTACATCAGTTTCCATTTCTCCTTGCATATCTTGAATTGCAAAGCTATTTATAAGTGAAAAGGATTTAAAAGTGGAAAGTTTTGGGTTTTTTTTTTCTCCTCTTGATTTTCCTTTTGGTAGGCTGGATGGGCAAGGAATACGAAATGAGCGGCTTACTAAGAAATAACAGTTTAAATCATCTCAACAATCTTCAGAATTTTCCATTCCAAAATCTTAAATAGAGAGATTTGTAGATTACTAAACAAATTTAATACACTTTTTTTAAAAAAAAATGTAGATTGAAAGACAGAAAAATACATTCTCACAGGCTGAAATATCAAAAAACCCTTTCTACCTCCATGCTGTTTCTGGTCAGACGAGAATAATTAATGGATGACTGCCTTTGTTACTAGATGTCACTAGATCAGGGAAAGATGAACAAAAATCAGAATAGTGAGTTCATTCTGGAAGAATTCAGGTAGCATGTTGAGGAAAGGCCATCAGCAAAACAGGACTGCAAGAGTTTAACTGGACAGAACACTTTAAAGTTCTGAATGAAGACATTGCAGCTTCCTTGCAAGGTATTTGTCCCTTGAATTGATCTTGACTAGAGGCTGCTGCTAAAGCCTTTCTTTGCCTCATTGCCAACTAGAGTTCTGCTCCAGAGCCATTAGACTACTGCCTCCAGAGATTCCTAGGAAGTCAGTTTTCTTCTTTGCTTTAACTCTCTTAGCTCCTCAGGGGACTTTTATATTCCTAGGTGGGCAAAGGCCCAGGAGGCATAAGCTGGCAGACGTTTCTTATAAGCTGTATTCTTGGCAAGCCTTAGAAGGCAAACAGTGGAGTTAACATGTCTATGCAGGCTTCTGTGCTTTAAGCACAGCAAATTGTTGTTTATAGCATTTCATGATTGCAAAATTGGTTAGCTGCTCAATCAGCACAGTCTTCACTTGTATTCTAAGTAAGTGCCCAGTGGTGCTGGATTCTCCCTCTGCGCCCTGTTCTTTGAAAGAGCGATGACATGATAAGTATGGTGAGAAGCTGCCATCATTTAACTTCCTGTATCTTCAAAATTGTATTTATTTTTTTTATTTCTCTCAAACAACATGGAAGACATGCTGCAGAGCATGATAATCATAAAACAGCATAATCAAAATGTATTTTGAGTCACAAAGGTGAATTTGCTTCTAATGCCAAAGGTAATGGAGGGTTAAGAGCCAAATGCAGAACTCAATACTGCTGTGGGGTATTTGAATAGTTTTGCTCAATGAATCTTTGCTTTAGATCTCAGCTGGCTGCTGCTCATTGGAGGCTTTTCAGCTCCAGAGGCAGGTGGTTAGTTTTCTGGCCTTGGCAGCTTGTAATGCTTTGAAAAAATTTCACAATTTGTTGCAATGTGTTCCACTGTAACTCTGCCTCTCTGCCAGAGCTATGATCCTAGGTAATGTGTGGAAAATGGCTCAAATAACCATCCTTCTATGGCTCTGTTCTCATTGCCCTACTATGGGTTTAGATATTTATTGAGTCAAATTTAGGGAAGGAGGATTTTTTTCCAGTCTTCAGGGGTTTTTTTCATTCTTCTCTGGTTTTGCTCTTTTTCATGTTATGCAGCTGTACTAAAGATATTGAGGAAAAACAAACAAACAAACCCACAAGTACAGTCTTGGTGATACAATGATTATTGTGGGCCACAATGATTAAATATTTACTCCACAGTTTAGAAATGTCATTTATGTTTTGGGACTTCACTTGGAGGTTTGAGTGCTTTTTCATATTACTTCTTAGTGTGGACTGCCTGAAATCTCTCTGTAGCCTAACTTGGGCCATTGGCTCATGAAACATTTTGGTAATATCTGAGTGGTTTAATGAAGCTGTGAGCCAGTGCACCTTTCTACTTATTTGAAGAGTTTTTTTCTCCTCTAGTTATTTATCTATGGCTACAATAAATGTACTTGCCAAGTAATGCATTGATTTAGGGGATTTTTGTTAGCAGAGGGAAGTAACAGGAAAGGCAGTGAGTGGATCTTGAGGAAGAGGAAGCAGCTGGGGATGCCAGTGGATGTGGATTTGTTACAGCTGAAAAATAAGACTTTAACATCTCTGTTGTGAATGCTATTTTTAATGTTCTTGAGAGGAAGCAGATGGAAAGAGACTATCAGATCTGCACAACATGGAAAGATAATAGGCCTTTTTAAAGCAATAAATAATCCTTATGATAGAACTCTCTTCTGTAGCAGTCTCCATATGATTGGACATACATGCAGCCTCCGGCTGTCTTCCGTGCAACTCCTGAACTCCATGCTATATGTATGATCAAAAGAGGTTTTGGTGTGTGTTTCTGAGCACTTGCTGTGTTAAGTGCTTTGTACATGACTATCAGGTGTGTCTTTATTGGGGTTGGTACCTCTAAAAGTGCAGTTCTCAGTCACTGCTACCCTGCTGATGGAAAAAGAGAACCCCTGAGTGGCTGCTGTTTTAATGGTGGTAGCCACAGCTGGTCACTCTGATCCAAGGCAGTGGAGTGCTGACTATGAAGCCATGCTGAATTAGGGATGAAGTGGTGATAGTACAAGAGGATTTAGAGGACTGCTAAAAGCAGACTTTCTAAATATTTCCCATCTAAAATGAACAAATTCATCCTAAATTGGAAGTTGCCTCATTTCCTAGACAAATTACCTGCTGTAACCAAGGATGCAAAATCCTTTCGACTTTGTTTCCATGGATGATCACTTGGGGTGAACTAACTGGAATAGCATTTACTGAAGACAGACATGGGTAAGAGTAAATTCCCCACAGTTAATCAGGACACACTAGAAGTCATTGCACAAAGTGAATTGCAGCCAAAGGAGTCTGCAGCACATGCAGCCAACATAACAATGAAATAGGAATTTATTGCAGTAAATAAGCTTGAGAGATTAGCCTGGTCTTGAGAGGTATCTGAATGCACTTAAGAAAAAAAACAAAACACAAATATCAGAACACTTATCACACTTCATCCCTCAAAAAACAGCATCAGAGGTAGGGAATTTCTCTCAAGACACTAGTAAAACATACTGGTACTAGAATGTCTGACAAGGTTTTACCTGACAGGTGCTGCTGATGGTGCTGCTCATTGCTTTGCTGCCAACATAGATGGGAGTCATGTGTTCAACACTGTCAATCCCACACAACTGAATTCTGCTTCTACTAAGGTTAGAGGAGGATGGGCTAACATAATGCTGATGTACCTGGGATGACCACAAAGCAGGCTAATAAGTCAGGTGAACTATTGACTTCTAATATGGCAGTACTTTTGATGGATGTTGTCTGATGCATAGTGGTTTAGTAGCAGTACTTTTTAGCATGACATTTGGTATCCAGCGGGCATTTAAGATGGTCTCTGTTTAGTCTGATTCAATTGGCTCCAACTGCTGTCATATAATAGCATCATACAATAACTACCAACAAGACTTACAGGACAAGAGGTAATGGCCTCAGGTTGCACCAGGGGAGGTTTAGATTGGATATTGGGAAAAAATTCTTTACTGAAAGAGTGGTTAGCCTTTGGAACAGGCTGCCCAGGCAAGTGGTGGAGTCACCATCCCTGGAGGTGCTTAAAAAATGGGTAGAGGTGATGCTTCCTGACATGGTCTAGGGGTTAGGGAGATATTGGACAAAGGTTGGACTAGATGATCCTAGAGGTCTTTTCCAACCTAAATGATTCTATGACTTCCTGTATTAATACTATGTTTTAATGAATCTAAATAGTTCTACTGGATACTTTAAAATCCCACTTTTATTCTGAATTCAATTGCTTTTTATTTATTATGTGTGAGTATATAAACAATACCTTGCACAGTACAGGTGAGGATGGTTCTTTTACCTGTGAAACAGACACTTTGCACATTGTAATGTGCTGTCTTGTGTTTAAGATATTCTCTGTAATGACAAATTGGAAGTTCCTTCCACTGGTGGAAATGACATGGGTTATGACTCTATTACTGAGACAAAGGCTAAAACAGACTTCAGTAAAATCACTCAAAGACCATTTCCTGGCATACCTAATTCATTATAATAAATGTCTTGTTCTAAATTGCATGTGGTAGAGCAAGTGAATATGAGATAATCTTATTCAGCCTTACTCTTCATGATGTCTCCAAAACTGCACTGTTTTCCCTCAGCCATTTCTGAGATGTGGTTCTCTGGCTTGCAGTGGTGTAATACAGACTATTTATTTAGTACGTAGTTGTCCTTGTAGCCTGGAAAGGTACTGAGCCTTTCTTTAAAGGCATAGGTTAGAAAAGTAGGCTAAACTCTCCAAAGAGACAGAGTAAAACACTGCTTTAGAAATTAGCTCTATAACCTTTTTCTTGGAAAATGTTTATTTCCTTTTAGAAAGTATGTTTACCTGAACCTTGTCCTAGGTTAGTCTATTTTATCATGTTTTCTCTGCCATAAAAAATAGCTGGCTTCAGAGTAGGATTAACTTCCTGGAAATATATTCCATAGCTTCTCTTCACATTTTGTGTGCTTCTTAAATCCAGTTGTAAGACAGTAAACATTGTGTACTAACACTGTTTACAATATGATCTGTCAGCAATCCTATTAAAGTGAAACTGAACCTCTTTCAAGGATTCATAAAAACTGATACTAAAACCAGTTAGCAGCTGAAACTGAAATTGCCAGAGCTGCTCCAGCTTGACATGCTTTTTTTTCTCCCTTAGAGAACAACAGAACACTGCAAACACACCTTGAGTATAGAGAGAAGCTGGGCAAAGTGTGTCTGTGCTAACATTAATAGGTGTTATCAAGCAGTGCATTTAAGTCTTTTTCCAAGTGTTGCGGACTGGCTTGTGGCCAAAGTGTCCTGTCTTGCTATGCTCTACAGTGGCTTGCCTGGGCTGTATCATGGTTCAACTGCAGCACAAACTGTTGCTTCTTCTGGAATATGTCTCTAGCATTACCCGTGCTCATGGATCGCTTGTCTCACACTCACCTTGGCTACACCTGTTAGCAAGCAGTGCAGACCCGGAGAAGCAGATCTGCTCAAGGAAAATGCCTATTGCTAAGGATGCAATGCCCAAGGCCTGTGCATTTCAGGGGCTGTTACTCTGAACCATCTGCTCTTCTGGACCAAGTGCCCCTTAGCAGCATTGGTAGATGTATTCCTGGTTCAGACGTTGCAGAACTTGTCCACAGTGGGAACCAGTGAGGATGACTAGGAAATTTGCTTTGGAAGCATATTCCTGATGAAAACTAAATCCAATGTAGACATGCCTTATGCTATTCACTCTTCTATGTAAGAGTCTATGCAGTGATGTTCAGCCACTGTGTACCAGGGGTATAGAAGCAGGCAGCAACCTGTCTACAGTTACCATGCCCAGTGCTCTTATTTCTGCTGAAGGGGCATACAGTTTCCTGGGAACTCATTGCTCTGGAAGAGAGCCTTGCCATTGCCCTCTGGATCTTGGAAATTCTTCACTTGCACTGGTCAGTGAGGAATCAATTCCAAAGTAAGATGGGTGGTCTTAAGCTTGTGATGCCATATTTCACTTTCAGTGTAGTTTGGTCCATAACAGTTGCATAGCTGAGGTTAATCAGTGCTGATGGTGTTATCAGGCATCTCTCAACTGATAAGGAGTATACATCCCACACATCCCTGTATGCAGTTTTCACTATACAGTTATGATTGTGTTAACTAATAATTATCATTCTGTGAACCATTGTGGAAGATCAGTAGTTTCTGTGAGTCCCTGAAGCAACAGTTTACATCACAAATTGGCTTTTATACCTCACCTATTTTCCACTGGAGATGCATTTCTCCTCCTCAAAGAAAACTTCATTCTCCAGAGTACCATGCTCTTTTTTGCCATTCAGCTCTACCAAGAGGCTCAGGCACTTGCTTTGGGGAGGGTTCTAACGCCTCAGTGTTGACAAGCAGTATGTTTTCTGTCATCTCACTAAGGAGAAGGATGCTGTGGGACAGCCTTTCTGCCAGCAGTGCAAAGTGCTTGAAATCGCTGTATAAGGAGAGGGCTGTGAGCTGTGGCACAGCCCAGTGAATTGGACAGCAGGGCAGGGCTCAGCAGGCTCAGCCTTGTCCCAGGCTGCTTTTCTTGAAACATTCCTGCCTCCCTTCTAGCAGAACAAGACATTGCACTCATCTGTATTGTGTTCATTTCTCTGCCTAAAGCACTGATCTTTTCTAAAAGCACACTATATGCACAAAATGTTCTATACTGTGTAAGGGCGCTTCTACGTACCTTTGTATAACACAAGACATAAGCAATATGTTGCTTTTCATTCAGCCCATGTAATCCTCATAAAGGTCATCCTTATTCTACATGGCTTGGAAAATTTTTGTGAAAAACTCTCAGGCATGTATTCTGGAAGGCTGCTCTTTAGCCATCGACAAACCTCTACAGGCTTCTGGGCACTCCTCCTTACTGCTGCCAGCCTTTTATCTGTGGAGATAAAGCATTCCTCCATAATCTCTCCTGTCTAGCAGCCTGGGTATCTGTATCAGCCCTGCTATGTGAGCTGCCTTCTTGGCAAAAGCTTGCTGTTTGGGAGAGGAGTAGGCGCAGAAAAGGCTCCCAACAAAACATTGAAACAAGCAAATTTTTAAGATTTCTTTTTACAGTTCTGGTAAGGGTCCAGACAGCCTGTGTGTGGGGAGGAGACGGGGAAGAGATTGCCAGCTGTCTTGGTGTCAGCCTACTTGGTCTCTGCCAAGGCAGTGGCTTCCTGGACATCTGCTCTTCCTCTGGGGCCAGAGAAGTGTCCTGCCATGGGGTCTTCAGGAGTTGGAGATTAGAATCATGACCAAAGAACTGCTCAGTATCCGTGACCTTCCTTTGAATGCAGCCCATAAAACAATCTGTTTTTCTGCTGTTCCCTCTTTTCACTTGCAATGCTTTGGCAATCAACCTGCTGCTGAATGACCTGCACTAAATTGTATGCACCAGCCTGGGAACACATGAGGCTGAATTCTCAGATGTTCTCATGGTGAGGAACTGTTTTAGTCTGACAACACACACTGTTGCTGCTATCTGTACTTAGCTTACCCTTTTTTCCTTGTTGCCTGCTCTGGAGGTGTTGGATTGGTTTCTTTGTGTTGTTGCAAGGATTTGCTCCATTGTTAATCACAATAGAACATCATCCTTTGGGGAGACATCCTTTGGTTTCCTGAGATATGGATAAGGCTGAAGTACTTTACTTTTTTGCCTCAGCCTTCACCAGCAAGTCCTTCAGCCACACTGCCCAAGTCGCAGAAGGCAAAGGTGGGGACTGGGAGAATGAATACTTGTCCACTGTACGAGAAGATCAGGTTCAAGACCGTCTAAGGAACCTGAAGGAGCACAAGTCCATGGGACCTGATTAGATGCATCCATGGGTCCTGAGGGAACTGGTGGATAAAGTTGCTAAGCTGCTTTCCATAATATTTGAGAAGTTGTGGCAGTCTAATGAAGTCTCCACTGACTGGAAAAGGGGAAAAATTGCAGCCATTTTTTCAAAGGGAAAAAAGGAAGACCCAAGGAACTACAGACCAGTCAGTCTCACCTCTGTGCCTGGCAAGATCAATGGCTCAATGTCCAAGTGGAGACCAGTGGCAAGTGGTGTTCCTTGAGGGTCTGGCACAGGGACTGGCACTGTTTGACATCTTTGCTGGCAGCATGGACAGTGGCAATTTGCCAACAACACCAAGCTGTGTGGTGCAGTCAACATGCTGGAGGGAAGGGATGCCATCCAGACCTTGACAGGCTTGAGAAGTGGGCCTATGTGAACGTCATGAAGTTCAACAAGGCCAAGTGCAAGGTCCTGCGCGTGAGTCAGGGCAATCCCAAGCACAAATACAGGCTGGGCAGAGAATGGATTGAGAGCAGCCCTGTGGAGAAGTACTTGGCATATTGGTTGACAAGAAACTCAATATGGCCTGGCAATTTGCATTTGCAGCCCAGCAGGCCAACTGTATCCTGGGCTGCATCAAAAGAGATGCGGCTAGCAGGTCAAAAGAGGTGATTCTACCCCTCTACTCTGCTCTGGTGAGACCCAGCCTGGAGTACTCTGTCCGGCTCTGGAGTCTTCAGCACAAGAAAGACATGGACCTGTTGGGGAGAGTCTAGGGGAGAGCCATAAAAATGATCAGAGGGCTGGAACACCTCTCCTATGAAGACAGGCTGAGAGAGTTGGGGTTGTGCAGAACAGAAGGCTCCAGGGAGACATAACAGCCTTCCAACACCTAAAGGGGGCCTACAAGAAGGCTGGAGAGGGATTTTTTACAAGGGCATGTAGTGATAGAATCATAGAATCATTCTGGTTGGAAGAGACCAGATCATCAAGTCCAACCGTTAACCCAGCAATTCCAGGTCATCACTAAATCATGTCCCTAAGCACCACATCTACATGTCTTCTAAATACCTCCGGGGATGATGACTCCTACACTTCCATGGGTAGCCTGTTCCAATGCTTGACAACCCTTTTGGTGAACAAATTTTTCCCAATATTCAATCTAAACCTAGCCTGGCACAACTTGAGGGCATACCCTTTTGTCCTATTGCTAGTTACTTGGGAGAAGAGACTTCGTTCCAGGTAGTTGTAGAGAGCAATGACGTCTCCCCTCAGCCTTCTCTTCTTCAGACTAAATAGCTCCAGTTCCCTCAGCCACTCCTTATAAGACTTGTTCTCTAGACCCTTCACCAGCTTTGTTGCCCTTCTTTGGACACACTCCAGCACCTTAATGTCCATAGTGAGGGGCCCAAAACTGAACACAATATTGAGGTGTGGCCTCATCAGCACCAAGTACAGGAGGACAATCACTTCCCTGGTCCTGCTAGCCTCACTATTTCTGATACAAGCCAGGATGCTGTTGGTCTTCTTGGCCACCTGGCACATTGCCCATGGAAGACATAGGATTTGCCAAATCCAAGGAAAGCACTCTGGCACTCTGGAATGCTGAAACAGCAAACCTGAGGATCTGCAACTTATGTCCTTGTTGAGATTCAAGAAACACTGTCTCAGAACTGACTAGGGTGAAGAAAAATCCGTGAAATAGTGCAGCATTCCTATCAGGAATTTTAAGGCACATTATACGGCAGAACAGATGCTGTTGGCACAGGAAGAAAAGGAAAAGGGCAGGTTTGCTGCTGGAGGTTTCTGAAGTCAAATCTTCTGAAGCTGGTCTGTATCCCTACCACAGGAGTCAGGTCTGAATTTTGTAACGTTTTCATAACTGTAGATGTGAGTCACTCTGGAAAAATAAGCTGTGACCTCAATTTGTTTTCTTTCTTTTTTAAAAAATCTAAATTAAAGTGGTAATAAAAAAAGAACATAAGATGATTATATTGTTCTTTCCAGTCTTATGTGTTTGATTGCATTATATAAATCCACCATTTTAGTCTATCTAACTTTATCCTTCAGTAACAAAAAAACAGTTGGATCAATGAGATTTAGCAATTGTACTGTTTGCTTATAGATCTGCTTGCTGGTAAAAACAGTCAAGGATGTTGCTAAAAATAAGCATCCTCTTCCTGCAAGGCTGTGAACACAGAATGTAAAATAGATCTTTAAGGGAGGTACACAAAGTAACAGGAAATCAGCTCCGTCTTATTTCAGTTTACTAGTGCTTGGTAGCAATGTCACCTTTCTAAAACAAGGGTTAGGTCCTGAGAACAAAAGTAGCAATTTTCTTTGTTCCACAATCCTCTCCTTGAATGAAAGGATCTCTGGTTAGCTATCTGGCTGAGACAATATGCAGTTAAGATTCGGGAGGCAAGGTTGTTCTGGGGCACCTGTTGTCTATATATTTATACACACTTTTTTCTTAAGTGATAAAGCCAGTATAAAACTTGTGTATTTAATGTCATGTTCCTTATGGCAGTACAGCAAAAAACCCCTGTGTTTTTTCAGGTCCTTATTCTCTTCATTTCTCCAATTAATGAAATCACCTGATAATGTGAATGACTCAAGCTAGCATTTAATTTGGGCTATCAGAATTCTTATTTTTTGCTTAAAAGTAGCAAAACCAACCAACAACAGAAAGAAGAAAAGTTACTCTATTGTCCGAATAAAGGAAGTGCAGGGTCTGTTCAATTAGAAATACCTATTTTTCAGAGAACAATGATAATGGTTTTAGCAGATAAAAACTTTTTCTTTTCAAATGCCATGACTCAATCTAAAAGTATTGGTTTTAAATGAAACTTGTAACCTGTAAGCCTATTTAAATTGGTTATTTAATGAGCAATAGTATATTTATGTTAGGAGAAAGATTTGCAGTTATAGCCTATATTCCAAATTTCAGTGAGTCTTCTTACTTTTAGCTTTTGGTTTTTTTTTTTTGTCCTGCAGTGAACTGGTGAGGTCTTTTTAAATGTGTTAATGGCTGCACACAAGACTCCCAACAGAAGTCTAATCTCAGAAGTGATTAAACTGCAGCGCTGAAGAACCCCATGTTTTTTCTTTCTTCCTTTTTTTTCAAGTGATGGAAAATGTCTTAGTGTTTGAGGAGTTTGATGGCATGTGTATTTTGGCACTAAGAGGAGGAATTGTTCTCATTGTGTTACTAATTTTCAGCCACCTTTTGCATTGTGATTTTTTATAATTTTGTGAAGTGTTTTACCTTAGTGCAAACATTTCATCAAGATTCATATGAATGGCATCCTTACATTCTTCACAAATAAATGTTACAATTCTTGTTACAGAAATTATTCATAGTGCAGTGTTACAGAATTTATTCATATGAATATACTAATTAATTATATTAATTAATTCAAGGTGCTTTTTTAAAAGAAGCCAATATAGTTATTCTGTTCCTATGAGTGGGAAACTGAAAGAAAAGAGACTAAAAAGAGTTGCTGGGGCAACACATCAGCCTACTGTTAAAATCAGACTGTCCTGATTTTAGAATTCTGTTTCAATGCATCCCGTAACATCCACACAGGTGGTATATGTACCTACCACATCGGGTCAATCCAACATTCATAGGCAAAAATAATATGTATAGATATTAAAGGCTGTCACTGTCCTACTCAAAAGACAAAAATCCTGTAAATTAGGACAGGCTTGCAGAGCAAAAAGCCAAAACCTGAAGTTCCCATATATGTATGAATTCCTTTCTAGAAGAGTTTACATCTCTATTCCATATTTTGGATACTTGTGCAGTTCATTAATTAATCTGTGTCCTGTCACATTGAATATGTTCAGGTGAATATGTAATATTCCTTTCTGGCTTGAAAAGAAGTAGACAGCGAAGCTCTGACTTTGTTCTGCCTAACACTAGGACTCAAAGAATTTCTGGATGTCTGATGCCAACTCTATTCATCTTGTTTAATAAGCTACATTGGCTCTGAGTGTTAAAAGCAAATGAGCATTTATTCTTTTAGAAACTGCAAGAATGAAAGAGATGAAGAATTTCCCAGGGTTTCAGTGTTCAAGTCTTAAACAGGGGAATAATGAGCGTTCAGTGAAGCCCCCTTTATGCTGACAGACCTGAGGTGCTTTCAGTTAAGTTACTGAGACTGATTCAAAATTTGGTATTTAGGATCTAATAATCCCAAAGCAAAGAATATTCCAGGTGTGTTGGAAACTTTCTTCACTCTTTACAGCCTAATACTTTCAGCTAATTCAGATGTGACATCAATATACATGCTCATTGCCGCCAGGTATCCCTACTACTTTACAGGTAGATATGCTTATGATTATGTCCTCAAAATATTATATTGCTGTTTTCGGATGAGTCCAAGTGGGGACATTGCATGGCTAAATCATTTAACTAAATAGTCATCACAACCAAAGTCTAGCAACAAGGGTTCCCAACAACATATTTCTGTTGCTTGAACAATGCAAACTGGTGGTCTTCCGACTGTTTATTTCCTAAAGACAACAATTACTTGAAAGCAATAGGAAACCACTTATCTGTTGGGAGAGGAATAAAGTTGTATTTTTCCATCTCAAGGGCAATAGAAAAACCCAAATCTATTTAAAATGTTCCAAGGCTTTCAGTAAAAGGGGATTCTAGCTAAACAATCTCAAAACTGCATTGCTATTTATGACTGAGTTCTATGGAGTGTTACATTTTTTTAAAGCTGAGCATATCAAATCACAGAGTTTTGAGAACTCTTCATCTTATGTTTTCTGATAAAATAGAGATGATCTAATGGAGAAGGAAAGACAACCAGTAGACAGTTCTTCTACATATTGATGCTTTTTGATGTGGCTGAGCTAGTACACAGACAGTTCCGTTAACAGCTCAGGCAAAGTGCTACAAGCTATAAACAGCTGAACAAATACAGATCTTGTGTGTGCTGCCTGGGTTTGCTGTATACATACTTGACAGTGTTTTTGGGCTGCAATGTGCAACAGTAAGGGAGGTGAGGATAAAATGAGGAAATGGCCTTCCAGACCTCTTTGACCTGTATCTGGACTTGAAAGTACAATGAATAATGTTCAAATCATTAAATTATTCATAATGAACAAGTTCAATGGCTTTCAATCTAAAAACCCAGGCATACAGGGATACCTTTGTTCTCCAATAAACAACTTTAAGGCCTGATGTTAAGACTACCTGACGTTATTCAGAAGACTTTTGTATGCTTTGGATGTAACACTTTATAGTAATTCAGAGGTGATGAATCCATTTTCTCTTAGGAAGATAAATACAGAAGTCACTTATGAAACACACATACGTGACCAGGGACTGATATATTCCTCATGATTTGATTTCCTTCAGGAAGCAGAGAGAAATAGACACTGAACAGACAACGGGATTACAAGAATCATTCCCCTTGTGTTTGAGCTCAATCATCAACTGCTTTGGAAATGTGATATAAGTGACCTTTGAAAAACATGAGCTACTATCAGAATATGCAATTTTTAAGAGATATTTCAATGTTATATGAAAGACAGAAATTACATCAGTAGCCAAGAGAGACATTTTCCATTTAAAGCTTCACATTTTTAGGAAGGCAAATTGTCTTATTGCCAGTGGTGACGGGTTTTTATGCCTACATTGACTGGTATATACTTGCTGGTTTATTTCATTCTGTCCATACAAAGCAAGCATAAATAGTTTTTTTCTTCGGCAGGGTTTATGGCTGCTTTTCATCTTTTGGGTAGTATAAAGTAAGCAGGGTATGTTAATAAACCTAGACCTATACTTTAACACAGTAAAAGTAAATGCTCTAGGCAAATATTTACCATGCCTAGCAATCAACAATAAGAAACATAAAACAACTTCTGAAGTTAACGTGTTTTTCTTTGTGCAACATATCCCTTGTTTTTTCAAACCTAGATTTGCAGCTGCTTATGTCTGTGGGTGAAGGGGAGAAAAAGAAAAGATAAAATGCTTCTTGAAGTATTCCACAACAGATGTTCCCTAAAATTGGCATACTTACCAATTTTGACATTTCAGGCTTTTGTGAATGCCTTCTTTCTACTTTCTCCAATCAATACTCCGTTTCACAGCAACAACAAACATGTGGCAGAAGCAAAACGTCACAACTGCACCAGTGAATGCAAGAAAGGAAATTGAGCTCTTTTTTAAATTTTTTTTTTTCTTATCTGCTGTCATTCTTCATGACAGACTTCCTTTCTGCTTTGAGTACTCCACACACCTGTGTGACAACATCCATTTTAAAAATTCTACAACTATGTGGAATACGGAGCTGCTCGCTTTGCTGGAGATTAGAGAAGTGGCACTGAAGATGAGAGGGAGAGTTACAAGCAACAAAGGAGGTCATCCTGTAGATCTAACCATACTGTTTCCACCGGATACTCCTGGGACAATACTGACTCTTGTGATCAGCCAAGCCGCCTCCATAATGTGGATGACATTACAGAGAAATATTTTCTACCCTCATTCTCTGTCTTGTTGAAAGGAGGGTCTGGTGGGCTGGGGGGGGTGGAATATAACCATCTCTGCCTTTCCAGGTTTTTTATTATGTAGAGCCTCCAGCAAACAGAGCTGCCGTAAGATGACAACACCCTACTGGGTGGCCCTACTTGGGCATGCCAGAGCTTTGGAAAGCTGAGAGAGGATGTGGCTGGGAGCACGGTAGGATGCTTTGAAAGCACCCCAGGGCCATGGGTCTGCACTTCCCCCTCCTTTTGGGCTCCTCCAAGCTGGATTTAACATAATGGAGAGTCTTTTGTCCTGCTCTGTCAGCAGTTCTCACAGATGATTATCCACAGACAATTCCATTATTGTTATGATTTACTATGAATTACAGAAGCCTAGCATGGCTGAATAACAGCACAGGCAGCAGTAGAATTACTAGAAACAAACATTGAGAAGTCTCTTGGCACTGTACGTTTGCTTGGCATTGTAATATTAGTTACAGGCTGCACGTAGTAAGTTTGGAGTGGGAAGTTTGGAGTTTCCCACCTAGGAAAGTTGAAAGAAAAAAGTAATTCCATGATGCTAATGCACAGCGGCAGGTAGTGAAGGCTAACGAGTTGTTGTATTTTTGTTTGATTTAAGCCAATTTGATCTCCGAAATACTATTTAAATGTGGTCATGATGCTGACAGCTTGCTTCCTGGGGAGGTACATACAACTGTGCAGAATTACTGGTGCATATTGTAGCAAGGGATTAAAATTGCAAATTTAAACATTATGCTCATCATTGTGGGTCTTTTAAATATACAGAAAGCTAAGTTTCTCAGCCAGAGAATTTGGTTTGGTTACATTAAATAATCGCATATTTATTGGGTCATGTAAACTGAGAATTTGGCTGAAAATCTGTTACCACATTGAGCCTTGCAGTACAATATTGTCTATGTGTTGCCATTTAAAATAACATGCAGTGAAAGAAAGGCAGTGGAGAGGTTATTGTCACTGAGACATAAATAAATGGTCACAAATAATACAATCTATAGTAGGCTTAATGTTTCTTGGTTTCTTGCCTGCCAGAAATCTTTCTTGGCACATGATTTTCTTGGTTTTGCAGTATCTGTCAGAGCTGGCTCTGGAGCAGTTTAAACATAGCACACTGAATGTTTTACAAGATCATTTGTAATATTGCCTTACTGCCCTGCTTCAGGAGGAGGAACACTAGACCTCTTCCTGGCTTTGTGAAATTATGCTGCAAAATACATATGACTGTTGATAGCTAAAATCTACTGGATTTCGATCTTTGTTTCAGGTGAAAAATGCAGCCTGCTCCACGGAATGAGAATGTTAAAGCATATAGAGAGACTATGACTTAGTGAATCAGTCAGGAACTGAAGCACTGGGTATTTTTGCAAAATAACAAGTCAAGAAGTTGGCTGAGGCAGAATAGAAACTGACCTTTCACACATCCATGTGTAGTCAGTGGAGCAGCTTAGCTATCATAAGTTACTGCTGTCAGCTGAACTATGGGAATAACCATGTGTGCACTCCTAGCTAAGAGTAAATGCAAAGTCAACTGTCTGGTGTTTTCAGTTAATATGCTTTGCTTTGCTTTACAAAGGATCAGAGCAGCAAAGAGTCATCTTACCATGGCTCTGCAGGCAAGTGGTACACGCTAATGTCCTGTTATTACAGTGTTTGTTCTGGTAGCATGTGTTACAAGTTCCTTAAAATCCTACCTGAAATATCTCCTTTATCTGAAAATTTGTAAATAAAATATATGAACTGGATATGTAAACATCCACTCAGGGACCTCTATGTATTAGGAAAGCATAGTTTTAAATGTCTTCAATGTTCTTCCTCTTTTTTCTCCATATTTCTAAATGTTAATGTACAAAAAGTTTCAGTTAGCTTTAAATGTCTTTAGGGAGTCCTCTCTCTCCTAGGGTTTTTATGATTCAGCATGCAATTTTATACAAAAGCGTTCTTAAAGTATTTTGAAAGCTTCCCTGTGAATTATTCCTGGTCTTCTGGTATTTTATGAAGCATCTTATTTTGCAATTGAAATATTTTTAGCATGATTTTAGCGTGTCTGATTTTCCAAAATCATAGAGAGCCTCTCTTGAAACAGATGGAGAAAGTGATAAACAGCTGAAGGGGAAGGCTGGAAATAAAATGGACAAGTTATGAGTGATATTCTGTGTTGCACCCTTTTCTATTAACTTCATCTCCTTTGATCTCAGACTGCTTCTGTGAAGAAAACTCGAAGCCTTTCTTTTTTTTTTTCCATTTTATTTTGTAAGGAGGTGGGGACCGAAGAAGGGAGGGGAACATCCTTTGGGACTTATGTTTCAGGGATTCATCTTCAGCAGTGGAAGGCAGAAAGAAAAATCTTTTCTGACTTGGTTATTTCATAATTCAGCATTATTACAAATTTCCTCCAATCTCCTCTAAAATATTAATTACTCTTGCCATAGTCTTGGCAGCATGATTCTGTGTATCTTTGGTTTTTCTCCTACTTACAGCTGCTTTCAGATATGTTTGAAATTACTGATGACAGTAATTTCCTGAAATAAACTCATTGAATTTATCCGGAAGACAAAAATAGCACTCTAGACTTTTTTCTGTGTCCCCAAAACACAAATCCAGAGGTGAATCTGAGTCCTCGAACAACCTGTCCAGCCTCTCTCCCCAACCAACTTTGAGCTTTTGCTTGTGCATCAGGTTGCCATGGTTTTTTCTTTTCCCCAAAAGAAAGCATTTCTGCCTGCTGTATGCGTTGGCTTCCTCAGTATCTGTGTTGCGAGGACATGATGTGCATGTCATGGCACTGCCTGGGATCCAGGGAATGGGGCTGTGCGTGGCCCTGGCACCTGTACACACCTCAGTTTCATCTGTGGCAGAGTTGTGGAGCAAAACCCTAGGCTGGGGTACCGGGCTTTGCCCATCCAGTGGGCAATGCTGGAAAGGTCAGGGAGTTCTGCTTCAGTCTTCCCAAAAGATGCGTTAGGATTAAAATTCCAGCCCTGTAATTTCTTTCTCATGGTGTTTTTCCTCCTGCTGAAGTGAATGAAAACAGGATTGGTCCCAGTGACAATAATTATTTACCAACGATGGAAATGGGCACAGTGGGAAAGTACTCTTCAACAAAGACTGTAATGCATGAAGAAGCCAGTATTTTTGGTTGCTGAGGGTTCCTGAGACCCCCCAAAGGCTAGGGCTATCCGTCATGCCCTGTCACTGCAGACAGCTGGTGCACAGCAGGCACCGACTTTGTGGCTGTAGGCTTTTGTGTTGCTTCAAGATTTTTATAATTAAATATGAAGCAGCAGTTAAATCTAATACAAACTTGACAGGATGTTTTCTCAGTAAGTCAGCACAGTTCCATCGGCTTAATTTATAATAGTTAGCTCACTGGTGTGCTGGGATCCTTGCTAGTCATGCTGACCAATATTGTTTCACTTCTTTTTTATGCCAGTGTGTGTCTGTAATCTCTTGACTCTTGCTTTGTTCTGAGGTTATAGACCTTCTTCAAGGTTATGGTGCATCTTGCTGTATGTTTTCAAAGTACTATTGGTCCTCTTCTTCACAGTGTTTCTTGGTGTTATGATATTCCAGATAAAAATAATAAGAATGATGATGATAATCATAACAAAAATTCCAGGGTAAATTTTAAGTTGGAGGGGCATGATTTAGTAATTGAAACCTGGTGTGTGTCTGGCATCTAGGAGGGGGTTTTGAGCTCTGCCAGGGAGCTGTGAGGGTCTCCTGCTGCAATCTCTCAGTCCTTCAGGCAGGGCTGTAGCCTGATATGTTCTATACACTGCTAAAGATTTAGGAACATTTGCCTTAGATGTTCCTACCATTTTGAGCCGGTTTTGCTGAAATATACCCTTCTGTTCTTCCCTGCTTCAGAAGTGTCTTAGTTAAGGTACATAAATACATATCCAAGAAAAAACTATGAAACAAAATGGCTTAATTTTTATTACAGTGGGTGGGTCAATGATTCCTGCTAGCATAATCACAAAAGTTATTGTCATAAATAAAATCATAGTGTCACTGGAAGTGAGCTTTGCATAAATCTGGTGTTTGACAGATTAGAGTATTTTCCAAAGAAAACAGTTATACAATGTCTCCAGGTCCATTTAACATATGCACATATATAATATTTTAACCAAATGTAGGATAAAATATGTTCTAAGAATTTTCAGATTTAGTTCACTTTGACTTTTTTTTAAATAATTTTTGAGGGGAAGGATTGTAAAGAGAAGCATTTGGTCTATTCTACATTCCTTGGTTAGTTATGATGGTTTCATAATTTGTTATCAGAAAGTGTAAGACTGTCCTTATACTTAGTCCATAGTTAGCACGCTATGGTGCTATTCTTACTGTGGCAAAGCATACAGAGGTGTGAGCAATCATAGGCAGTATCTTCTCTCCAAGGCATCTCTTATCCCATATTGCATGTCAGCCACTGTCAGGAAAAGAACTAAGTTATGTTCAAGAATTTGTGTCACTGGGCCAACTTCACATCTGCTATAAGCCTGATGACAGCAGGAATTTAATGAAAGGCAGTGTTTTCTATATTCCCCTGAGTTCACAGAGTTGCACAGAGCCTGGCTCATATGGTTTTAACTTCATTCACAAACAGGCACGTGATGAAGCCAATATTTCAGTTGGGTAAAACAGCGAAGATGTTGGATAGTTTTTATTAGTAGCCATGCCCATGACTGAGCTCAATGCCCTAGCCTTCTAATTGCTGAATGCTTTGATCAGGACCAGCTATCCTTTTTGCTGGCACCAGAGCACCCTTCTCCTCCTCTGCCTAGAAATGGCATTGAAACCAGTGGAGGAATGGCCATTTGAGTCATAGCCTGGTTTCAATTTGAAAGGAATTGTAATGAGGCTTTAAAAAGAAGAGGACTGCAGTGTATGTAATCCACATGAAGCATTTTGCTAGAAGTGAAACATCATTACTAAAGCCTGCTTATGTCATTTTGATTTTTCTGAATACATTATGAAAAGGATAACATTCTAATGACATGGTGTCTGGTGGCCTTTATATTACTTTACTGAGCAATTACTTCATGGCTGCTATTCAGGCCCCCAGATTAGTTTCCCTTATTATTCTCAAAGTGATTCAGATTATTTGCTCACTGAAAACATTGTACCTACACTATAGAAATGTAAATGATTTATCCTGCCTTAGCTCCTGATTAAGCAAGGTGACTGGTGGATGTAGCCATGACTGGTTTTGATATGTTGAACTTTTCAATTTTTATAAGACTTTGGTCAGCTGCTTCATGCAGACTTTTGGGGGTTTGGGGTTTTTTTTGTTTGTTTATTTTCTTGTAGGACTAGTTGCCTTCAAACTGTAATTGTGTAAATTTAAAGCATATATTTGTTTACCACTATTGAAAAAAAAAAAAGACAGCTATGGTTAATCTCTAGGTTGGATACAAATTAGAAACTAATTTGTCATGATAGCCTTTAGAAGAAAGAGTTGTTGAAGAAATGTTTGAATGCTTACAAAAACAGGAAACAGATTTTAGATTACAGCAGCCTTCCTGCTAGCTGCAGATGTGTTTTTCCTTCGGAAAACATTCTGTAGTTGTAAAGGTGTATAATTTCAGAGGATGTCACAGTTGTCATGGCAATTGCATTAATATTGCATGGGCATAAAGCACGCAATAACATCATGTCAGTTCCTCCTGCCCTCAGGCTACCACAAGTTACTCAGTTTTTCATTTAAAATTGTGTTAATTTTTCCCTATGAACATTCCTACTACAAATTAGGGACAAAGTCAGGAAGGCC
>VZZY01011232.1:0-17909 GCA_013400335.1 Eurystomus gularis | reverse complement strand
CATTCTATGATGATTCTATGATTAATAAACCATTTAAAATAGAATTTGTTAAACATTCAGATTAAAACAATAGTGTCACTCAAAATAATAAACTTGTTTTCAGAATTCAGTGTAGAAGAAACAAATTATCTTTCAGAGACTGTCATAAGCAGTTAAGTCTTACACAGTACTAACCCCACTGAATTCAAACTTTCTCTGATTTTGCAAATCTTAGACCAGTTATTCTGTAGTAGATTTTTTAAAATTATGATTTAACATTTCATTCCTGAAAAGGTAGGGAAGAATTTCCTTGTGCATTTCCAGATCATATTTAGTCGAGATCAAGCAGGGTCGAGCATTATTATGTACTTAACATATTTCTTAACATACCTTTGTGAAAATTTTGTGATAAATTCCTTGGCCCTACTCAGCTGGAAAAGGAAATATATGCCTGTGACAAAATACACACTTCCTTCCACTTACTGTTCTACTAGTCATAATAAAATGACTACAAATTCAGAACAGGATTTCAAAAGAAAAAAAGGATCCCTAATCTTTTTAACATTTCTGTGGCTTTTCACTTTAGCATTGAGAAAAAGTTAAATATATGCTTAAGTAACATGTTAGCTTAAGGACTAGAAGAGAACCCTGAGGAGTTTTAGTGATGTTTCTTAGTTCATACTATTCCTAGCTCTAACATTTTCACTGTGTTTTCACTATAAGGTATATTTTCACTACAAGCTATTTTACTATTATCACAGTAAGCAAACCAAGAAATTTCAGGAGGAAAAATATGCTATAAAAGCAAAAAGAAAAACATTGAAGTGAAAGTGATAGGTAGCTACAAATTAAACTCAATTTATAAGGTAGCTAAAAGGAAGCGCACAATCCATGCAAAAACATTGAAACATCAGAATAAGTATGCTCTCCACAAAAAGGTATGTGCTTTTCAAGGTACTGGTTAAAATGTAGCTGTGCAGTAGAGTATAACATACCTTAATGCTATATTCAGCATTTAGGATGTGTTAAGTCAAAAAACCAATGCTGTTTTATTGAAAAGCATTCTATAATCTAAATTCCGTAGTTAACTGATTACCAAATTAACTGGACAATTGTATAAAGCAAGTGATTTCATACTGTGAAAGGTTATCTCATGATAAATGTGTTTAATTCCTTTTAGATATGAAAATTAGACATTAAAAGGTCATAGAAATGCTTAAACATAGTATAATCAGGTAATTAAGTCAGATAATTCAGAACATCGAGTGATGAAAAATCATGCTAGTGACACCTGATTAAAATATATATTTTTATCTCTACACAATTGCCTGTTACAGTGAAACAACTAGTCTGTCTGGTCTTTCACACTGTTTCCTTCCTAATGAGCTGTTAAGATATGAATTGGACAGATAAATAGCAAAATTGATGGAAAACTGACTAAATTTCTGAGCTCAAAGTATGGTGTCCTGGTTTGGGTAAGAACCAAACAAATTCTGTTCAGTGATTTTAGTTTGCAGCTAAGCCTCTGCTAAGTAACTACACCTTCTGAAGTTAACAGCATTTTTTTGCAGACTGTCTGCTTCTAGAAGTGACAGTGCTCGATGTTTAGAGTTGCTACCAAGGATTGGTGTGCTGATGAAGGTCACTGCTAAATCTTGTGTACCACATTGAGGGGGTGCAAAAGGGAAAGGCCACACCTGCGGGGAGAAGCAGCTAGGACAGATGGGCCTAAACTGACCAAAGAGGTATTCCATCCCGTATATGTTGTATATGGTATAAAGCTGAGGGATCATGAGGATCAAGCTCGCTTCTTCCTGCTGGCTTCTTCTTCAATGGCTGTCATCNTTCCCATCTGCTGTTGAACCCAGTCTGGGACTTCCCCAGTGCCTGCTGCACAGCCTCAGTGGTGACAGTGACATAATTGCCATCAGGGGCAAGTATGGTTTTGTACTACTGTTTTTGTATATATTCCATTTTATTATTATCATCTTCATTAAAGCTGTTTTAGTTTTCTAATCCAGAAACCTCTCATTCCCTTTCTCTCCTATTTGGGAGAGGAGTGGGCCAACAGATATCCGCAAGTGGATCCCTTATCCCCTTTCTCTTTCCCTTTTTGGGAGGTAAGGAGGGGTTAACCAAAAGTGTCTGTTATAGGTTTAGCAGACTGACACTAAACCTTGACAGGTGGTCATAATTAGTGTCTTGAAATAAAAAAAGTGGAGTTCCTTGGGACCAGTATTGTTTCATAACAGTTAAAGATCTTCATGACCAATCTGGATGTCAGTATTGAATACACACCAAGTTTGTGGATGACATAGAAATGGGAAGAGAAGTAGGTAAGGCTGGAGAGATGAGTAATCACTCAGAGTGACCTCAGCAAGCTGGAAGACAGACCAGCAAGAATTGCATAAGGTTTAATAAAAATAAATGTGAAGTTTTGCGCCTGGAACAGAATAATTACAAATCCATAACTATAGGCTAGGGACTGGTGTCTGAGACACAGATCTGATGAAGAGGCCCTGGGATTTCTGTGGGGAATGAACTAGCAGTGTGCCCTAGGGGCAAGAAAGGGCAACAGCTTCCAAGTGTTTACCAGAAAGAGTGTTCCAGCAGACTGTGGGATATGTTTATTCCACACTACTTAGCATGTGATAGGCCACACCTGGAAAAGTAAGCTGTTTGGATCATCCTAGTTTAAGAGAGACATTGATAGAGTCTATAGAGTCATAGTTTTTAGCAGCAGACTACAAAATGATGAGATAGCTTGAGAACTTGACTTATGAAGAAAAAAGTTAAAGGAACTGGGTATGTTCATCCTTAATGACTTGGGACTGTTGGGGGTAGTATCCAAGAATATGTGTTCCATAATCCTCACAGGGTCTGAGATGAAGCTGCCCAGTTGGAAGCTACCTGGATCCTCCTTCTTGCCCTCCTCAAGTTGGATTTGCGTTTTTTCACACTCCTCAGGTATCTCCTATGATCAACATGACCTTCCAAAACTATCCTTTCTTGACTCTTTTTGGGTCTGTATCACTTGGGAAACTGTCAAGCCGATCACTGAACAAGGTCAGATCTGCTTTTTTGAAGTTCACAATTTCACAGAATCATAGAATGTTTTAGGCTGGAAGGGACCTTTAGAGGTCATCTAGTCCAACCTCCCTACACAAGTAGGGACATCTACCTAGGTCAGGTTGCTCAGAGCCTCATCAAGCCTGACCTTGAATGACTCCAGCAATGGGGCCTCCACCACCTCTCTGGGCAGCCCGTTCCCTCATGCTAAAGAACTTTTTTCTAATATCCAACCTAAATCTATCTTTTCCTAGCTTAAAACCATTGCTCCTTGTCCTATCACTACAAACCCTTGTGAGCAGACCTTCCCCTGCCTTCCTGTAGGCCCCCTTCAGATACTGGAAGGTCAGTATAAGGTCCCTCCTGAGCCTTCTCTTCTCCAGGCTGAACAGCCCCAACTCTCTCAGCCTGTCTTCATATGAGAGATGTTCCATTCCCCTGATCATTTTGGTGGCTCTCCTCTGGACACGCTCCGGTATGTCCACATCTTTCTCGTGCTTGTTCTTTATCTTCCTTGCTTGTCTCCAGATTTTAAACTCTACCAGTTTATGACTGGAACTGTTAAGGCTGCCATAGGTCTTTAGGTCCCTGAACAGTTCTTCCTCATTCCTAAGTAACAAATTCAATGAAGTTCCTCCTGGTCAGTTTATTGATTACCTCCATTAAAACATCCAGCAGTCAGAACTACATGTGGATCAACAACTTTAAAAAATGTGTATGTCTAATGTCTGATTAAGATTTCTGTATTGTCTGTCTCTGTCCAAGTATTGGTAGTGAGAAGGCTGTAGGGGTGATCTCTGTGAGAAAAGGTCAGGGGCTGCCCCATACCAGATACAGTTGGTTTCAGCTGGCTCCAAACCAACCAGCTGGACACAGATGAGCCTGTTAGCCAAGGTGGCAGCCCTTCTGTGATAATGTATTTAAGGATAAAAAACATGGCACGGCAGTTGTGAGAGAGAATAGTGAGAAAGTTGTCAGAGAAGCAGCCCTGCAGATACCAAGGTCAGTGAGGAAGGAAGGGGAGTAGGTGCTTGATGTACCAGAGCAGAGATTCCCCTGCAACCTATAAAGAAGACTATGGTGACACAGGTTTTCCCCCTGCAGTCCATGGAGGTCCATGGGGGGGCAGATATTCACACTGCAGCTATTGGAGGACGTTGCAGTAGGTGGAGATGCCCTCAAGGAAGCTATAGCCCCTGTAGTGTCCGCACAGGAGCAGGATTCCTGTCAGGATCCACAGCCTGTGGGAGAACACTGCTGGAGCTGTCCATTGCTGAAGGACTCTATCTTGTGGAAGGAACTCCATGCTGAAGCAGGTGAACATTATGAGGAGGAAAGGGCACAGAGACAAAGTGTTCTGAACTGACTACAAACCCCATTTTCCATCTATCTTGCACCACTCCAGGAGTGGGAGGAGGCAGAAGAATCAGGAACAAAGGAGTGAAATTGAGACTCAGTGTAGCTATATTCTAGCTATATTTTTAGTTTTGTCTTTGTTTCTTACCATCCTACTCTATTTTTAATTGACAAGAAATCAAATCAATCTTCCACAAGTTTAGTCTGTGACAGAAATTGTAGGTAAACTTTATCTTAACCCAAGAGTTTTCCATGTTATTCTCTCCTCTTCTGCTGTGAGGAGGGAAAATGAGAGAGTGGCTAGGTGGGGATCTGGCAATCATCCAGTACTAACCCATTGCAATTTCTTATCCTGCTTTCTTCTTGTTTTAAAACCAAATAATAAATTACTAATATGTGGGGTTGTTTTTTAGATCTTACTGTTCATGGCATGTGCATTACTATAAATTTTTTCACCACCACCTCAAGGACAAAACACTTACTTTAGTTTAAATATTCATATTAACAATACCTGCAGATTAATTTGGGTGCTACGGGGTTGCTTTTTTCTAGCACACTATGCAATCATACATGGGTACACTTAAGAAACTTTTTTTTGTGTTGACAACCACCATTGGTTTGCAACACAGAAAGAGCAGCCTTCATAAATAAATAAACTCTTTTGTATCTTATTATGACTTTGGAAAGTATCAACACCAGCAACCTCTGTTTTTTCATAATCTGACAGCTGATAATAGTCCAGCTGGGGATCCACTTTAATTTGGTATATCAGAGCCTAAACATGGACACCAAGTCACTTTTTTTTTTTTTTTTTGTAAGACACAAGTTTTTTCATAAGGTAACCTGCATAAACTATTTTAACTGTATTTAATAGTTAAGAAAAGGATGGTGGGCCAAAACTATGTTTTGTCTGATTTCCATTTTCACATCAGATCACTCTATGGGTGAAAAATTAATTATTTTTTTTTTTCCCAGATTGGAGATTGAGTTATTGATTATAAAGGAAGAAGAAACAAACCCAGGAAGGTATAAAATGATTTAGAAAACCTGGAGACTGAAACCTGTCTGACAATTGCCTTACCTTTGTGTTAATTACCTTGGAAAGATGCTTTTCAATTCACAGTCTGTCATTTCTTCAGAAATGACACTTTTTTTTGTTTTAGTCATTTATATCCTCTTTGCCGGTTTTGTCTTTCCAGTAGGAATTAAGTTTCAATGATTTACATATCTTATCCTAAATATATCTACTCTGATTCCTTTAGTTGTTTCCACCTCCTCTCTCCAGTCTTCTCTTTATCTCTTGTGTTGCTCTGTTTCCCAAACCTTTTTAATGTAAATGAAACATTCAGTACTTGGCCTTAGGGCTGATTCATTGTAAATTAAGCATTCTGTTTCATCAGGGGATGAAGGAGGAAAGATACACTATTTTCAAGTCCGTTACAATGTTTTATAAATCACCTATAATAAAAAGTTTTTACTATACATAGATATAGTGCAATTCAGTCTCCATACCACATTTACCTTTCCACCAAGCATTCTCCCGGATGGAGACTGACTTCATGTGTATTCTTTGTTTCTTGCACATAAAAGTGTTTGCATGTACCTCTATTCCTCCTGTAGTTCTAGGAATTCTTGGAAGTCCCATCCTGGTGTATGTAAAATGCATTATTCTTACGAACTTCATAACCAGTCTGTTCACTTTATCTGGCCAACATTTTCTTCATACACTTTAACACTTCAATAGTATCAATAAAAATATTTCTAGTGTATCACTACTAGGGCTAAACATATCTATTTCGAGACATACAGGAAAAACTGCAGAATAACTCTGATCTCAGAAAGGACTGGAAGGACTTTTTACTTTAATCACAGCCAAACTACTTATCAGAAATTTGTCTAAATAGTAAATATCTTTGTGACCAGGGATTTTTTGCTACTCTCCATGTAAAATTGTCTCTTCAGTCCTCTCCTTTGCTTCTTACTGTTTTGCTACATAATATGTTATGTCCCCATGGGTCGATGAATATTCATTGTAAAGATAGGTTCATAAGGAAACTTTTTTTCTTCATTTTGATAGTGCAATTGGGGGAACAGGGCTTATATCTGGCCTTTATTTTAAAGGAAATAATTAGACACTTATCTAGTTGGGACACCATGTTAAATTGCACAGGTTCTGACTTACAGAAAGGGCACACCAAACCCAGCCTAACTTGGACAATGTCCTCATCTACTTTCTGGCAAAAAAAGCGGTAGATCCCAGTGGTGTGGGGGCTATTAATCTATTTATAATCAAAGTATTTCCATGTAATAAAAATCCAAGACAGAATCTTTGTGTGAAAACAGCAAACTAAATTGTTTTGAACTCAGCGTCTTAATGACCCTGGCTCTTTTAGGTCTCCAAAATATTTCCTTTAGCTAAGCTTTTTTTTTGGCTTTTTTTTTTCTCCTCCTCCTCACTTAAAGACAATACAAACTAAACCAAAAAGTGGAGAAGATTTCTTAAAGTACAAAATTATTTTATGGTAAAATATACCCGTGACTTTTTGGATTTACATTGCATGATGTAGGAATTTGTTCGTTGTGAACATTAAGAGTCCAAAACATCTGCTGGACAAGAAATATTAATTTTTAATATTTTTATTTACATTCCCTTTACTAAGACACATTTCATGCTTTGGTGATTTTAAAGTTGTTTATTGCTCTATTTTTCTTATCACTGGGGAACATGTTGAGAATTCCTGTCACTTATCTGTCTTCAAGGACTTCTGAACTGGACTTGTGTAAGTTTTTTACAGAGGATTAAATGCCTTTGCTTCACACCACCAGAGAGCACTGTTGGATCATTAAGATTTGGCTTTTTTTCTTTCTAGACATTAGCTAAAGTAATGAGAACCAACAAGACAAATAAAACTTCACTAAATATTCTTTCTTTCTTAGCACATGACAAATGTCACCAGCACATAAGGCATAATAAATCAATTGGTCTTTTTGCATTTATAGTTCTGCATTCCATCAATATTCTTTTATTTTAAATAAATGAAAAGATCAGTGTTCCCAAGGTTGCAATTAGTGATACAGTTTGCACGACCAACTTTCATAAATTTTATTTTACTCACCAGTCCAGTGGCACAGCTGTGAGCTATATAACAGGACAACTGTGAAGATCACTTCTGGTTCCTTATTCTGGGAAACAGAAAAAGCATCCCTTAATGCCTCAGTAAATAGCATGAAAAGAAGTTGAAGACTATGCTGCAAAAATACCTTGCTGCTGTGCCAATCAACACATCTTAGCAGAAGCAAATCATTCTTTCAACTGTACGGGCAATTAATGCAACAACTGACAACTGTGGCAAAGGTTAAGGAAATTGCATTAAAAAAAATGTGTCTCCTTCAATGAATGAGGAAGTGGATGGTAGCTTGGTCTTCCAATTTAACTTTCCACCAAAACCAAGAACTACAATGAAGAACCCAAATCTTTGGTGGGTTAAAAAGTCATCCTGCATGTAAGTGTAAGCATGTGTGTCTATGGCTACATACACAGGTACAGAGCATTGCATAAAATACACATATGTATAACATACTAAGTAAAAGTTTTCTTAATTTTGCAAGGAAGATAAGCATCTCTTTGCAGGTGTGTAAATGAAGCTTTACACTGAATTGGGTGTTCATAGGTTTGAGGCTTTTCTCATTGTTCAAAACCAAACCATTAAATGAACCACTTAGTACTTCACAGTTTTTGGATTTAGGTTCTAAAGGAGTTTAAGATACTCTTTAGGATGTTTCAAAGACAGGGCAATCCAAGATTAATTAAAGTTCTAACTTTTATTTAGATTCCAAATTTTTCATTTAAATTTATACATCTACATGTATTTTTAATTTGAAGGTTGCAGATGAAAAAATGTTGGAAAAATTGCAATTAACTTTCTTTGGTTAACTAATTATGAACTTTCTGATGAAAGTAAAAAATAAAATCATATAGAAAAGCTTCTAGAGAATTGAATGTGTTCTAGAAAAAAAATGTCCTCTGGAAGGATACATCTCATATTTTTCTTACACCTAAACTTAATTAAATGCTTATTGGATTGAGGAGTATTTTTTGAGAACTTTACATTTCTTATGGTACTAGGAGAAGATGATTAATCTGAAACGAACAAGAACCAATGTCTTTATTCAACCGTTGATTATAACTATTTTTTCCTAGTTTTCATTTTAATATAAGGAAGTTATTCTGAAAATATGATGTAAAGATTCAATGTTAACTATAATTTTCTCATCACATTGATGCATGGATATCGAAATGCATAACTATCAATTTTACTGATTTTTCTAAATTTTAGCTGTAGCACACAATGTCAAACAAACCCTTAGATTTTTTTTCCCCCAGTACACCTTACAGTGAAGTCTGCAATAGAATACAATGCAAAAATATCTTTCTGTGTTTCTGAGGTGTGGGGTTAAACAGTCTTTTCCTTTTGATGCATCTGCAAAGTAAGCATTATTCCTCCCTATCATTACAAAAATCTACTGGATAATGAGCTTTTTCCTGTTGTCCACAACCAAGGTGATACAAACCACATTGAAATTATCTGAGATTTTCTGTTGGCTCAGAGATGATGATAGAAAATGCTTGTTGCCACAATATTAATTCTTGTCCTTCTCCTCCAGGCTTTACTTAGATAAAATGTGCATTGAAATTTTTTGCTTGGGTAAGGACTTAGAAATATCTATATATTCAAATGAGAAAGAAGACAAATATGATAATCTTCTTAACCTGTTTTCTTGATTATTGCCTGCTTCTGCTATTGCAGGTTTTTTTCATATCTATGTCATAAATTATTTATATGCAAAGTTTATTCTCATACTTTAAAAATAAAAATATTGAAAAATATTGTCAGTAAATAACAGTTCTGAATCTTTTTTTTTTAACTTTAACATTAGTTTTATAAAGATGTTTTAATGGGAACAAATGAGAACTGGAAATGGATTATAGGAAGCAAAATGTGGTTTTGGAGAAGTTTTTTTTCCTTAATTAATTTGATCCTCTGCTTATCCATTAACCACTTTTAGATCCTCTATATGTCACAACTTTATAACTCTGCAATATCAGGGTTGCTATTGTGAATTCAAGCAATGTGTATTTAATTGAGAAACTTAGTTCAAAATAGCCTTGACTGATAGTGTCTATGTGTAATCTAACTTGAGAAATAATGCTGTAAATTGAAGACCAAAAAATCGAATTATAAACTAGAGAAAGAAAGAAGAAACAAGCAGAAAATCTTATTTTGTGACTCAGGTACTAATTTGAACATTGAAAAGCTTGTGTGCAGTCACTGACTATAATAAAAAATTTCCAGGATGAACTTGAACTAATTATTTAGGATCAGATTTTTAAAAGGACTTATTATAACAACAATTTGGTATTTTTAAAAAACATTTCCCAAAAATAAAAAACCAGAAAAAATATAGCAGGAATAATGTGATTTCTGGTAAAATATAAAGGACAATATACTTGCATGCAGTTATGGTGTCTTTACAGCAATTTAGTTGTAGAAGACTAAAAAAAAGAGTGAAAAATAGAGAACTGTTAGGCAGAAGTTTATGTGTTATGCCTCATCTTAATTCAAATTAGGAGTCAGCATCCCTTTTCTGTGTTGAAACCACTGGAATAATGTACTCAAGGAAGGGCACACCTTTTAACATCTTATAAAGGAGACTGAATAGCTGTTGTGAAGATGTATTTTAACTCAAATGCAGTCTACACTGCATTGTTTGACAAAGTTTAACCCAGATAATCTCAGGATTATTTAACTTCAAAATTTCTGTGATTGCCATAGGGCATGAGGTGAAGTAGCAGCAATATAAATTATACCTGTGGTTCAAGAGACTCCACTGTCCACTTCTTTCCAGATCGTATTATAAAAATGCAAACAGAGCTTGAATTTAACACAGATTTTGGCCAAAATTTGAAGGTTCTAATTTTTCTGAGTTAAGAAAATAAAAAAGAAAGTTTGCTTTATGGCATTTCTTTAAAAACCCAACTGTGTTCAGTAGAACTTCAGATGAGTAGTCCTATTTCATTTAAGCAACATAACCTCCTACATTACAGCTGCCACAACTCTTAAGTCTAGTAAGCTATTATCACTAGATGACAGTAGTCTTTACAGGTATATCCCACTGCGATGAAGCTAATTCTAGAGACAACTCACATCCTCTAGCAAGACTTATTCAATTTGTTGAAGTAATAGGCTATGTTTTAAAGGAGTTCAAATCTAAAACCAAAGGACCTTCTGCCATAGGCTGTTCTACCTTATCCTTCTTACCATGTGATTACAACATCTTTCACATTAGTAGCTCAGGTTTTAATATCCTTCCCTAGTAATTAATGACTTATTCCAATGAGGTCCCAACCCTGTACTGTTATAGTACCATGTGGGAGTGCTAAGTTTCTGTTATAATAACTTCTCTTTTTTTAATAATAACTTCTTTTTCCATTCTGAAAATCCTTTTTCAGTAATGGCATTGACATGAAAATTTCCTACACATCAGTTGCGAAAATCAAGTATTAAAAAAAAATCTTAATAAGTACAATCATATTTTAATCCAACACCATTCTTAGCAAAGCTTTTTAATCAAAACTCTTTCACAACGCTGACAAAAAAATAGGACTAGATTTATGAATGTGTTCAAATGACTTGACAGCAAAAATAGGTCAGTGGGATGCAAAAATACCACATTTCTTGAACAACCTTTTATTTCCAACAAACTTTGTCTCTTACTTTGAGATTTTGCATTCATTGGACACTTGAAAAGTCTTTAAATTAGTTTTTACTCAGTAAGCCACTTAATGCTCTTAGGTAAAGACTATCATCCTGATTGCAAAATCTTCTACCTTTAAGCAATTAAAAAGATAAAAGTCATTGCATTTTGAAAGAATTAGGGGCTGTGTAATTTGCATTTGATGTAAAAGTTAAGCAGATAGCCTTCCTAAGAAAGCAACCACACTGACCCTGTTCAAACATCAAAGCCTTGATGAAGTCACTGGTGTGTGTGTGTGTGTGTAAGGCCATGATCCTCTCTAAAACACTATAACACACTAAACACTAAAACACACTTTCCACTCCCTACTTGTCTCTTCTGCTGCTTTGCTTGCCATCTCTATTTTCTGCTAATATGCCTGTAAGAACAAAGCTTTCCACCTTGCCCATTTTTAAAATCTGTTAATTGAATACATATGGAAGGATAATGAATCATAAGATGTAGAGAAAGACGCATGGACTCACTGTGAATAGAGCTTTTAGAGCACACAAAAATGTAAAAGATAGTTATAAAATGTAAATTTGTTAATGTCCTGGTTTCAGCTGAAACAGAGTTAATTTTCTTCCAAGTAGCTGGTTCACTGCTGTGTTTTGGGTTTAGTGTGAGAATAATATTGATAACACACGGATGTTTTAGCTGTTGCTAAGTAGCACTTATCCTAAGTCAAGGACTTTCCAGTTTCTTGTGCTCTGCCAGTGAGCAGGTGCACAAGAAGCTGGGAGGGAGCATGATCAGGACAGCTGACCTGAACTAGCCAAAAGGATGTCACATACCATAGAACATCATGCTCAGTATGTAAACCAGAACAGGTTGTCCAGGAGGGGTGGATCACTGCTCAGACATCGGTCAGCAGGTGGTGAGCAATTGCATTGTGAATCACTTGCCTTTCTTGGGTTTTATTTCTCTCTCCTTTTCATTACTACTATTATTATAATATTATTGTTATTGTTATTATTGTAGTAATTAAAGGGTTCTTATCTCAAGTCACAAATTTTACTTTTTTTTTTTTTCCAGATTCTCCTCCCCTTGGAGAGGGAGGAGTGAATGAGCAGCTGCATGGTGCTTAGTTGCCAACTGGGATTAAACCACATCATCTAACAATCCTTTCTGTTCCTGCAGAAAGACACAAAACATTTATTACAATAGCTACTTAGTTGGTTTTTTTTGTTTTACACAGCGGAAAATCTACTTATGGAAATGCAGAAAATTTCCCATGACAAAAAAGATCTCTTTCTACGAATACTGAATAAATGAACTCTAATAGGGCTGTGAAACAACCCCATTCCTTAAACTTCTCTTTTAGGTTGAAAAGCTTTTGCCTTCTCCAAAATTTAAAGACACCACATTCTTGTTCATAATTCCCTTTCCTAGTGCAATGCTTGTTTCTATAAGTTGTTAAAAATCTTCTGTAATATGCTGAGCAACAGAGAAAAGCCTAAAGGAAGCTTAGGAACCTGAAGAAAAAAAAGTCTGCCTTCATAAAAGAAAAAATTCATCTTATATATTTAAGTATATAAAAATGCATAGCTAAACAGTTTATAAATTCAGTTCTATAGCTGTTCGTGCACCAATTCCTTTTAACACCAGTTGAGGTCCACTGTAGAAATATAGCATTCTGCACAGCTATAACTAAACATATATCTCAAATAACTCTTCATAGACTATATAAGGAATACCTCTGTGATTTTTCTTAAACTTTTAGAGACTTATTTCCTACTTTGCACGGTCTGTGTCAGCTGTTTATGTGCATTGTTGTGCCTTAGTCACAACATTAGTTCAAGGGGTCCTTGAAACAAAATATTTTGTAAGAAACATTCACACTACTGTGATTTCTACTTAAGAGAAAGGAATACAAACTGTTGTTCTAATTAGATAAATATCTCAGAAGCAACATTTTTCATGATTGTTGCTGATTACAACTGTAATTTTTTTTTTAATCTCTAGTTGACTGGTTGTCTCACAGTAGCTGAACACAATATCATTAAAATTGCTGCGTGAAGGCCCCTCATCTCCCAGTGACAGCTCTAACTACAAAACTGTTATGATCATAATGGTACTACTTTTACCCCCACTCTGCCTCTTACCTCTGGTATTGCTCCCATTAACTGCTCAAACATCTTCCAAGGAAAGAATATAGACTGGCTACCTAAACCTGGATCAGAATATGGCTCTCAGAGGCAGATATCTACTAAAAAAGACAGTTCCTAATACCTAATACTTGAGGATAAAATCGGTCATCCAGGAAAATTTTAGGTTTAGCCATCTTATCCAGTGGTCCAGAAAACCCTATAAGCACTCAAGAGGGTTGCTGTCTCAAATCTAAGTAGCAGATACTCACTGCTGATGAGACATAGGTGGCATATATTTCATCCCTGTTTTTTTAGAATGTGCATTTATAATGATATTGTTATTATTTTTGAAAACATATATTTTTATGATAGTGTTACTTCTGTATTCTAGCTTTGGGTTGAAAAGACAACTAATTCAGTTTGCATATATCTATGTTTTTTTACAATGAAAATTCTCAGTGAATATACATTTTTCCATCTTTCACTATTTTAAAATAGATGATTTTTTATTTTTTTAAATTGTATTCCTTTTTTTTATCATCATCAGATGATACAAAGTAAGGGTAATATTTACCTTCCTGTATGACTCACCAAGATAATTCTGTGTCACTATTTATTGCCCAATAAAATGAAGAAGTTGTATCTGGCAGGTTTGATAATTGGTGTAGATACTGTAAGTCATATATATGTATGGATAACACATGAGAAATGCACCAAAACAGTGTGGTTATTGTATAATAAAGAGTCAACATTTAGGACAGAGGAATCATGTTTAACAAAGACAGCTTAGCATACTGTGTCAGGTACAATGCTTCCTGAGACAGAGATGCTATGTACACTTACATTTTTTCTTGATTTTATGCATAGCAGATGCCCAAAGTAACTCCTTAGTTGTCACTTTTGCCTGGGTGAAGTAAATGAGTGTTGTCTATTGGCTTTATACCAAGGACACTTCACCCACTATATATAAACTTTTCGTGCAGGGCTTACTACCTGAACTACATAGTTTCTAGATCTGTGATATCCTTATTGGAGGGATTGTAGTCAATCTAAAACAGAAATCATAATCACTTTGTTGTTATTCTGATGCCTAACAAGTAAGAGGTATTTCAGGAACATACTGATATAAAAATCTGCAGGTCAATTAACAAAGCTATAGAACAGATCTCTCCCCTGCAAAATCCTAGGGAGTTTTAAAGCAACATCAATAAAATCATGTAATGACTTCATCAAATCCTGTCTTTGCATCTGCATTAAACTCTGTAGCATTGTGCAATAATAGAGATACGCATGAGTACCTGAAATTATTATTACCTGTTGAATTCAAACATCTGATTAACTATAAAAGAACAACTAGTACCTCGGAAGTTGAATTGATCTTGAATTTTCTACTCAAGAAAAGCAGTCATTGTAATCGGAAAAGTTTAGTACAGAAAAATGCATGCTTTTCAGAATAAGTTGAAAAAGTTGTTTCTAAAATTTGCAGAAGTTTTAGGTTCCTTTCCTGCTTGGCTATGTCTGCATATGTACATTTAATATTAATTAGTCACTGCATATTAAGAAGGTATTTCTGTGAGCCTGAACTATCTCCTCGCACCTGAGTGCCCTAGCACCAAGCATCCTAAACATACTGTTTTCTCCTCCTCTGCTGCTAGTGTTAGTTCTACATTCTTATGCAGTTTTTCATACACAACAATATCTTTAATGCTACAGAGAAAATGGAATAATCTGCAGCAAGCAAACAGTCTTCTTTTGGAATATGGATGACACAGATATAAACCCTACAGACCAAGCTGAGAACTCAAGCAGCCAAGGCCAATTTTTAACCTCTTTGAAAAGCTTTGACACTAGCCTGTCTTTGTGTGCCTGTGGAAGAAGCTAAACCAGGGAGCTAACCAGATGTATCCAAAAGTCTGAGTTAAGCCTCTGTATGAAGGAAATGACTGCAGTCCTTGGATCTTATTTCCTACAGATGTGTTTCTCCATCCTCCTGTTAGTGCCAAAATCCATTTTAGTACATATCCTATTATTAACATTTTTGGTATCAACTGCTGTGAATGTCAGTGTTAGGAAGCTAGATCTCACTATTCATTACAACTAATTCACCAGTACTGTGAATCCTTCTCCTTAGACCAAGACTTCACAGCACAACGCTGTGCTTCACAGTGTTGAAGTAATTATTTGGGTTCAGTACAGAGTGTTCAGTTGGATTTTGACCATGTAAAGAAATTTCACCAGTGTTCCTGACAGAGATATTGATGGAACAAAAGGCTTGGCTCCCAGAGTAGGCAGAACAGTGAAACCTCTCTATTAATGAGGTTTAAGTGTTTGTGCATTTTTTGCTGGTGGTGGGTTTGGTTTTGGTTTTGTTTCTGGTTTTTGTTTTTGTTTTTGTTTTTTTTTAATATATAATTAACTATGCTATTGTTGCAGCCCTAGCCATCATCTCAAATAAAATAAGTAATTATTCAAAAATCCAGTCTATAATGTCTTTATTGTTTTAGTTTCCACAGAGAGTATTACATTGTACTATAGCCTGAAGGTTATACCTGCTGTAAATCACATTACTCTGCTGTTAAAAAGGCACTACAATATAGTGATATGTTATTAAAATAAGTAGGTGCATTTCCTTAAGTTTGTGGAGAAAAAACTCACTTATGTTTTATGTGAGATACACAGAAAGTTGCACAGTAAAGATGAAAAATTTCTCTGTCTTTAATGAGGCACAACTTAACTACAATGTTTGTAATCTAAGATAGTTAACTCAAACTTATTCTACGGGTATAATAAAAGGATAGAAATTACTTTTAGAAATCAAAGTATATGGCAGAGATTTTATTTATTGCTATGTTGTAGTAAACAGAAACTGTTCTTTTTATGTCTGTACATCTGAACCTATTTCAACAGTACCCAAATCTGCACAAATATATGACATCATTTGGCTGTAGTTTTTAAAAGGTAAAGTTGCCACTGGCTTTCAGAGGTAACTGAATAATAATGTCCTTTTACAATTTCAGCTTTAAATGTACTAATCTTATGCTATATACATATTTATGCATATGATGATTGGGAAAAGGCATGTGATGATTGGGAAAGGTAGATTTGCTTTGTTCTTGAACTAGTTTCTCTTTTTTTCAGTTCAAAACAAAACCAAAAGAGCAAATATCTGTGCATACACTTTTAAGGCAAATTCAGCCATTAATTTTGTTTTCAGAGGTACTACAGGCTGTTAAAAAAGACACTATCTTTCATCAAGTGTGGACACTCTGTAAGTTATGCTACCAAAGCTGCTTGCACATCTACATGACTGGATGTACATTCATCAACTGGTCAAATGCATTCCTTTTAATTTGATAGGAATATGTCCCATCACATGATGGAACACACAAGTTGTCTCAGTTCATGCCACCCAAATTATTTTTACGTAAGCAAATGTGTATCTACTTCATAGCAGGTATTCCTTCCTCATAGGGTGCTGACATGATAATTTTTAAAGTTTGTGGTGTTTGTTGGCTTTAAATATAATATATAAGTAAATAACACATTTTAAACTGTGACAGAAGTTGTGCAAAGCAATCCCAAAATCTTCTAAAGAAAGACAACTTTGGAACTGCAGTCTTGAAAAAAATAGTAAGGTGTTACCAGTAGCACAGTGCTGAATAAAAACTTTGTGGTCATTAGAGAATACCAAAACTACCATATTTCTGACCTGTTTCTATTTGTCTTGAACCTCTATTCCATTAAAGAAAAAAAAAAAAAAAAAGAGTTGTATTTTCTTCTTGTGATAAGCTGGTAGAGAATGCTTTGATATATGTGTGCAAAGCATACAGAAAAAGTTATGCATGAACAGTGGTAAAAATAGATCCACCAATTGGAATTATAAACTAGAAGTAGGTTTAAATTTCCAGAGAACAACTATCTCTTTTGGGGATATTTCTATATACACAAGAATGACTTCATGGCTTTAGCCAGAACTGAAAAATACAAAAGAGCCTTTGATATTCTGTTCTGTGTCACCTTGTTTTCTGCATTTTTTTCTTGATCTCCACAGGATTTACTAACAACTGAGTCTTGTCTTAAGCTTGTTGATTGCATTGAGTTTGTATTTGCTATGCAATAAGCTGGCACTGAGAAGGATTTTGATCTTTAATCTGGTTCAAGGGATTCTAAGCAGCTCTGATTGCAGCCATAGGCAATACATGTACTAAATGAGATTGAAGGACAAATTAAAATAAATAATGTTTGAGTAAATCACTTTTGTCCTGGTTAAATGCATTTAACAATTTCATTTTCCCTTGCAAAGCAGGTTTTAAAGAAATTAACAAGTGTTTTATTTTTTTGATGTAAGTATAATGAATCTTTTTCCACACAGAAAATACTAATGTAATTAAAGTTGTATCTCTCATCCATGTATGACAATAGCTTCAAAGCTTTTGGGTTAAAAGCTGAGGAGAAGACAGGGATCTGTAAAATGTATTGCTGTATTTATTGCCAAAGGCAAAGCATGGGAAATTGTTTAAGGCTTTCTTAGCAATCATAGTTCACTTGAGTAATGATGGTTTAGACTTTTTGACTAACAGTAGCTCCTGCAGCCAGACAATAGCAACTTTATATAGTTTG
>VZZY01011229.1:0-20780 GCA_013400335.1 Eurystomus gularis | reverse complement strand
AAGTCACATGAGTTTGACTCAACTCCAGCCCTGACAACTGGGATTCCCTGCAGTCACAATTGCTGTCGCTCAAGTCCGGCGCTCTGTCTGCCCTGAAGAAAAGATTCACATCTTGCAGGAGAAGTATGAAAATTGCTGACTGATTAAGTCCGAACCTTAAATGGTATCCAGAGAGCCGGTTAGCAATGCAAAGTGAGTGATAATGCATACATCAAATGTATGTGCATTTGCCCTATTATTTCAGATGGAAAACTAAAGGTAGAATGGAAACGCAGTTTTCCAACAATGAAGAGCCGGTGCCTCCAAATATTGATTAACTTTTCTAGGCAATATTTTATTTAAGTCCTTGTTTAAAGGAGCTAATGATACAGTTCCGCCAGTGAAACACCATGGAGATCTGTTGGACTAGGCTAAGACTACAAACATTGTCCCTCACTGTGTAGTGATGCATTAACAAATGAAAGTTAACGAAAGAAAACTGAAAGAAAAGTTAGTGCTGTATATTGGATGAAATCTATTTAACCTCTAGGAATGGTCCATGAAGTTTCAGAAAGTTAATCTCCACTTTTCTGTGAATTTCTCTCTATTTCTCTGAAATAGTCAATATTTTGTTCTGACACAGTAGTCACCATCAGTTCCCTAAGCAGCATTTCATAGTCTTAATATCTTTCTTACTTATTTTTTTGTACAGCATATCTTTTAATCCTTTTCAAGTAACCAGGTAACTGTATGCGTCTTTTCTAGAACCTATAAGCTTCTGGTGTGGTGTTTGTTCTTTCAAAAACTGAATAATAAGAGTGTGCTCAGAAATTCGCTGCTGCTATAACCAGGCACTTCTATTAACTGTGTGTTTCAAACCCTGATTTGTATAATGCATAGGTTTTCAGATCTTTCCAGATTTCAGTTGTGTAACATCAGTCCTTAAGTGACTCTACAGTAGTGTCTGGTGCAGCTGTTAGGATCATTGGGATTTCAAATATCTTTCCATATTAAAGTAAGGAAAAGATTTAAAGGGAAAAAAACTCTTGGCCTAATTAAGGAGAGTGAACTAGATTTAACGATGAACAATTTATTGGCAGTTAATAGAGCTCATACATGGTAGCCAGGAGCTAGATAATTTATCATTAAAAAGAATCTCCATTACACGTAAAATCCCTTTTCTCTTGATACAGTTAGCAACTGCACTTCACAATTACCATTTTTATAAGCCTGATTCACCAGCAAATGAAGCTGTATTTCACAGAGCTGCAGCAAAACCTGTAGGTGCTGTGAATATTTAAATATGCAGGGTTCACGGTCTTTGTCGAGCCATTCACATACTCTTCTTCAGTCGACACTTCTGTGAAATCATGACCTTGATTCTCAAGGCTTCATAGTTCGGCCTCCAGTAACTTCATTATCCATCTGGAAAGCTCCTTAAAATGCTTCTGCTTAGTGCAGTCAATAAAGCACATGGTAAGAAAGCACTCTGTGAACACCCAAGATGCCCCAGATGTTTCAGCTGCACAAAAGGCAAACTGCTGCTCCCTTGATCGAAGTGGCAAACTGCAGCAAGCCAGTGGGAACTGCGCTTGTGTAATTCAGGGTGGCTTATGAGAAGAATTAACTTGGCTTCTTGTTTTGCCCTTCTGATTCAGAAGAATTTACATGTTGGTTGTCAAGATATATGAATGCAGATGTGTTGATATCACCAAGGCTGAACCTGCAAGGCTTCCTGTTGACAACCATGAAGATCCAGACCTGAGTCTTTCTTTTTGGCAGGCAGGAGCTGGAAACATGATCTCCAACCACCACAGAGGACAGAATCACAGATTTTGTGGTGCTTCATCAGATGGCACCTTTCCCAGTGAGTTGTAATCAGCTAAGGCCCCAGCACGGTGTCTTGACTTAATTGCAGTTTGAATAATTGTATTTGTTTTCATGTACCCACAGCCTATCTCTCCCTGTGCTTTCCTTCCATCCCAGAATTGGCCGCACCTCAGTTGTCAAAAGCTTTGGGTGAGCTCCTCAAAGTATCTTTGAATCTTTCAGTATCAGAGGAAATACACACTTAAGGGCATGGCAGAGATTTCCCACGGAAATATCTGGTGCTGCAAAACTGACACCCTCCTGACACCCATTGGAGCAGGACTGGATCCATTGTCTGTGGATTATGGGTTTAGTTTCATAAAGTGAAGATTGTTGAAACTGGAAAAACGAAGCATTAACTCACGGAGCCATCCTCATGAATGGAAAATGAACACAAAACCAGTGATTTCTCTAGGAAAAGACAAGCAGAAGAAAATTCCTAATTTTCTTAGTCGGGAAACCTACAAAACCTTTGAGATTTATTGAGGTGAGCCTATAGCTCTTCACAGAAACTTGCAGCTCCAACACATTTTCCGGCATGGTCTTTCCCAGTACCGTGCCCCTCCAGGTAAGGAAGAAGGCAATTTCACTCTGCACTAAAGAAACCAATGTAAAGCAGTGATGAAAGCAACAGTTTGGTCTTGTTTGAACTTTTTGAGGCAATGCTGAAAACAGCAGCATAACCCATGGGCTCGATGAGTAGAGGCCTTCTCCTCTGCTCACAGAGAACAGGAAAAGACGGGCTACCTTGGAGAAAACTACATTTACTGATAAACACACTGCCTCCTCTTGGACATGGCTCCATCATTTCATGAAGGGGATTGGAGGCACCTTGAAGTCCACTCAGTTGGAGGTCCCTGGTGATCAAGACATGCAAGACCTGTTCTCTGGCTTTTTCTCTGCTTCGTTTGCTCCTCTTGTTTTCTTTCAAGCAGATTTTTCTTTCAGCACCATTACCCAGTGGTGAGAGGGATATGAAATCTGGAACGAGACGAAGGCAGTGAGTGATTTCAACCATTTTTAAAAAGAGAGGTCCAAAAACTGTATGAAATTATTGATGAGATCATTTAAAAGCTTTCCTGCTGCTAGCTGGATTCTTGCTTGCCTGGAGAAGACCATGGTCCAGCAACTTCAGCAAAGGTAACCTGGTCACCACAGAACAATGAGAACATTTGCAGAACTACATCAAGAAGGCTGACAGAAGGTGGAAATAAAGTCCCATGCAGAGAGAAACAGCCAGCTAAAAGCATCTTTTTAATCCCATCTGATTGAAAGAGTGAAACACACCTGCCCTGTGCTGGGTTTTGCTTCCCAGTATGAATGGAGAGGCATAGATGCAATGAAGTCCTTCTTTGTGGAGATCTCCAGGTTCAGCGCACCTGTGCTGCCACTTTTTTACAGAGTGCAAGGTAAGGACAAGAAGAGCAGAAGCTTCTTGGGCCATCCGAGTGCACAGGGCGCCTCACTAAGTGGCAGGTTCTTCCTGATTTGCATTAATTACGGTTAGCATCTCCGTAACAAAACTCTTCATCTGTCGAGGATTGGGATGATGCAGTCTGATGGGACATATCTTTGACCTACAGTCCTGTGATGACTCTCTGAGTATGGTAAGAGATGGGAGCCACTGTTATTACTTTTACAAAGTCCTCGTTCAAACACAATCATAGATTCACTTGATTTACCGTTTGCTAGCTAATGTGGTACATAACGGTTGACATTGGCTTAATATACAGGACAAAATGGAGTCCTTCAGGCTGCCTTCATAGTCCAGCTCCAGAGCGATTCTGGCTCATAACCCCTGTCACAGCTGCAGTACAGAAAATAGATTTCTAGGAGGAGAGGTTTGGTGTTCAGACTCCTAATCATCTGACATGTCACCTTTCTCTCAGATGTTTGGTAATTATAAGGAGGTTTGCAAGATTAAATTATACTTTAAATGTATTTTCCATCACAATATTTAACTGAGAAAAAAGAATGTTCTTCAAATAAAAAAATACCATTTTTCTTCATTCAAGTCTTATCTTTAAAAAAATGATTGTCAACAGGCTGCAAGGTTGTTTTCAACGGGTAACAATTTTAACTTCCTCTGTTATACAATAGTGGCAGAATATGTATTTCAGAGGTCTAACACAATCAGAGATAATTAATCTCATCAAGGTAATAATGAGACAAACAGCTGCATCAGTCTACCCAGAGATGACTGATGTAACAAATGAGGTGAACACGGGTCGGCCACAAAAACAGTCACTGGCAGCAGTAGCCCGTGACAGTTCAGATCGTGAAAGACTCTCTGAATCCAGATTTCCAAAGAGACTGCATTTTCCCCTTTCCTCTGCATTTAAAGATCTCACTCTTTAATATATAATTTTACAATAATTTATGAAAATGGCAAGCAATGTAGAATGCAATCAATCATTCATACTTCTGAATGAAAACCCAGAAATAGCAATGCTGTTCTGCAACTCTGTCAAGAACTGCTGCTGACATCATGTTCGTCCTGCCATCCTGATGAACTTTTTGCCTCATCAGCAACCAGAATAAGCTTTTACTTCACAAAAGCTTTACATTTAATTGTGGGTTTCAGACATTTATAGGAAGGGAGGGAGGAAATATGGTTTGTAAACATATTACAAGTCTGTGTTAATTTTTTTCCTTTGATCCAGCTCAACATTGCCTTCCATGGCAATGGGATGAGGAAAAAAAAATTATAATGTTAATAATAATAATAGTAATAGGCCATTTTTTTAAATGCCCAAAAATTCAGGATTCCCTGAGAGATTAAAAGTTTCAAAAAAAGTCATTTTGGCATTTTCCCAACCTAGAGTTATTGTTTTGGAAAAGTCCAGCATGCTTTGTTCTGACATTCTTAAATTGAAATAAGTTTCACTGTGAATTCAGAAAAGGCTACGGAGAATTACTGCACACTAAACCATTTAACATTAGAACAAACAACTCTTTTTTTTTTAATAAAACTTTTCAAAGTTTTCTCTAAAGAAACAGGAAGACCGTCATTTTATTTTCACTCAGTTCTTGAGTTTTTCCCTTGTTCTGTTACCATCCAGAAATTAATTATGTACCTGGTTTCATAGTTAATGGAGCAGCATAGATGCTTTAATCCTACGATGGTCCCCAGCACAAGGAGAAGGATGCTGTGGTGAAAGCCTACATGAGTAAAACCTACATGAAGCGAAGGGCAAGGTATGGCCCTGCCAGATGTGAGACAGGGACATCATCTGGCCAGCATCAGGTAGATAAGACAACCCTGGGCATTTCCTGATCTGTCATGCCAAGGAGGGATATAATTTGCAGATAGTCTGAACTGGGGTTACTTTTAAGTAGATTTTAATTAAGCAAGAGATACTGTCTAACAAGTGTCTAACCATAGACCAAGTCTTAAATTAAAGCAACCTTTTTAAACAATAGTGTTCTCCCCTCTAACATATCCTGTGAGTCTGAAGCTAATAAAGACTTTCCACTGGCAGGGAGGTGTTTTGAGCAAGGCACTGCATGTGAGAGAAAAAATTAGAGCCTGAGCAGTTCAGAACAAAAGTAGTCTGCCTGAAAAGTAGCCCTCTCACATATTGAGAAACGCTTTAATCCTTTCACAGTTTGCTTGGACTCACGCCATTTCATTTAACTTAGGAAAATCTACCACTGGCTAGATGGTGCTCGTATAAACAAAAGTTTTTTTGTTTTGTTTTCCTGCATATTACTATTGATCCTTTTCATTCACAATTTTCAAATCCTTTTAGTCGAGTAAATTGCTTTCAACAGTTTAAATTTTCCTGATATTTCTTCTACTCTACAGAGATTTGGCAGATCAATTCTTCATAAGATCAGAGTCTTGCCCTAACTGATTTCCAACTCTATATATTAGGTTAGTGAATGCCGAAAAAAGAAACATTCACAAAACTGCTTTGTTAATGTGCTCAGTTCAGGAGGTTGATTGAATGAAGATGTGATACAAACTTCAAGTCTTACTCTATCAAAGTAAGCAAATGTATCTGCTTTTGATGAATGGATTGACGATGTGATTGCAAAGCAAACGCCATTAATTTCAGATCATTCTTACATAAATGGAGCCCCGCCTTCTTGGGAAAGAGGAAAAAAATGGTATTCTTATTTAAAAAACAAAACAAAACGTTAAATATTAGCTAGCTATAACTTTAAATAACAAGTCTAGGTATATAAATAGTTAGCAGAAAATTTTCCATTAAATAAGCTTGCTTCTAAAATTGTTCAGTTTTCAAAGCCTGGGTCAAAAATTCATAAGTTATCCAAGCATATGTGAAGTCAAGGAGAGAGCAAAGAAGTAAGTGATTGTATTCATAGCAAGACCACTGGCAAATTAGAGAGAGAAAATGAAAACACATTTTGCCAGATTTTGACAGGAAATTTTGTATCTTCTCCCATTTTCCGAAGAAGAAAAAATCAACCTGCTGACCAACTCTAACTGCTGTAGTATGTTCAAGGTAAGGACTCATAAGATAGAGAAGAAGTGTAATGATTTGGTGGCAAGAGATTATATTCAGTTGATTTTAAAAAAATAAGCTGTAATAGGAAAAAGTTCTTTTCCACAGAGCAGGGCAATAGAAGCTGGGTCTGTGCACTATGAGCTGCTAGCCACAGTTTCTGCTCTGGCACTATCATTAGATGTGTGACACACATGTAACATGCTGGCCCTGGAGAAAACGTATTTTGCAACGCTCCAGGATTGCAGAGAAAATCTATGAAGTGGATAGCTGCACATGGAGTTTGAATATTCACCCCCAGAAGAGAGCTATATTGGAAGCAGGGAGATACTGAAGCCATCACATCCAAATGAGCATCTGGTCTGCTTCCTCCATCCTCTTTGTGAGAGTCTGGAAATCAAACATGCTGAGACAATAAAACTCCTCATTCTATCAGCTTCTGTATAGGAAAGCTGAAAGCTTTCAGCATGAAGGAGAATAATGAGCAGATCAAAGGGTGACCTGTTAGGAACAGGATGGAAATACAAGACACGTATCACACAGATGAAGTCTCTCTATGTAAACTTTCACTGTACTTCACTGTCGTGAACTGGCCTGCTGCATAGCACGGGTTCCCGGGAAAGCTTTTGATGTGAATCATTTCTCTGAGACTTGTACACAGTGGCCATCTGCTGAAAGAAAGAAAAAAAAAAAAGAAAAGAAAAGAGAAAAAGGAATTATATTCGTTTATGCACGTGCATTGAGGATCTGCAAAGCTCAGGCTTGGCAGGCACCTATTGCTGAATTCACCCAAATTTCGGTGAGTAGATCTGCAGAGGGCTGTGCGTTCCCTGTTAACTGTGAATTAGTGCTTTCAGCTGATGCCTTTTGGACAGTGTTTTGCACAGTAAACAGCCAGCGATGAAGCAGCTATCTGTGCCTGTGTAGGGTCATAATAAAGGGAAACGTGAGCAACTGTGGTTATTGCACAGTAATTGGGGCATTTACCAAGGATGATGCATCGTGCTGCTCAGTTTTATTCTCAGGCTTTTCAGCAGCAACTCACGGTCAGTGGCATGAAAGGCTGAATGTAAAAGAATCATTATGTCTTAGTCCACAGCCAAAAAAAGATGATAAGTCAGCAGAACAAGCCCAGTCCCGCACTCCAGCCTATGCAGAAAATGAATGTGAATATTGCAAAGGACATCTGCTAAAACTTCCTGAGTCTTCTTTTGAAGGAAGAGCTCAAAATAAGTGGCACCTGGAAGCTTCAACAGATCACTTCTTGTGCAGGCCACTAGTAATCACTTTCCATACAGAAGCCATGATATTTAATGTCAGAAGGCAGCATTAAAAGTCACTGCCATTAATGATGCCAGTGTTTGCTCTACAGACAGAACCAGGAGACCATGAGTCTGGACTCCACCAGTCTTCCAGGGGGTCCATAGGCAACACTGGCTAAAGCTCCTGCTGAGAAACCTCTACTTGTCACCAGCAGGAATGTCTTGGCTACCATGGAGGTGCGGCTCTAGACCGTCATTCTTTATGTATACCAAAACCACAGGGAAATCAACATAATTAATTATATTGGCTTTCTTTATTGTCTATCTATTGTTCCAGCTGTGGGAAACTGATGCATAAGGAACCTCCTTTCATGGGTGACTAGCAGTTAGTTTTGTATGAGCCTTCTTGGAAGCATCACTGAACTGCATTTCATTCAGCTCTCCACCCAAATCTGCTGCAATGATTGCAAAAAACTAGCCTTTCATGCTTTCCAAACACTGACCTTGGATTACTGACACTGCTGAAAACTTCCAAGTTTTCTGTAGATCTTGGGGTTTTTTCACCTTGTGTGCATTCAAATTGTAAATAACAAAGATGAAATGTCTTGCTTTGGATCCTGCGGATACTCAAGATGTTCAGGTCATGACTAGGCGAGATTATACTGCTTCTTCAGTATAGCTTGGTAAGCCATCCAACAGAGACCGAACATAGCCATGACTCTTCAGTGCATCCTGATAGCTTGCAGCTGCATTCTGCTTCTCCTTTTTAATGCATATCGTGCATCAGAAAAATTGAAAAAGTCATGCAGCTAATTCCCTTACTAGCCAATCTCTTGGCTTGCTCTTTGGTCCTCTAATGTGTGGCTCTTTTACTCTTTCTGAAGTTACCTATAAAAACATGTGAAATAATCCTAACTCTGACTACCATCTGCATCTGCTTCCACTAGAAGGAAAACCTCTCTACAAATCAGTGAGGTGCACACAGAGGGTCTAATTAAATCCCTATGCCACTTCCTTCGAAACCATCAAACTGTAGTTCTTATCTTGTATTCATTCACCCCCAGTGGTGGTGTGGTAATTTTAGCAGGGGTGTACTCAAGCAATAAGACAGAGCAGCATGACAGCCATGTTGGAGTTGTACCATGCATTGGATTCTTAGATTGAAAATGGAAGACCAGGGACACCAGACACTCAAGAAGTTCTCGTGCATGTATAAGAAATACTGGTGTGCCTGACATTGTAAATCAGTCCTGTGTGCCGGTGCTCTGGGAAGAAGCTGAAGTCATTGAGAAAAGTGAAACGAAATAACATGGGTTTGATATATTTTATACCAACATAGGAACTTTGGACTACAGAGGTGGCCACCCTGGCTCCAAGCAGAGGTATGTCCAGCCTGTTACCTGTTCTCCACCAATGGTGGTAAATCGGTATCTGCTGACAGATTATAGAAATGAGCATGTGGTCAAGGCTTCCGCAATTACTCCTCCAACTGTTTGTGGTTTAGAGATGATGTCCTTGTAATTAGTACCCTGATCCTAAAACCCATTACAATGCTTGGATGTAATAGAAATGCTCTTAAATGCTTTTTGGAGACTAAGAAACCACCAACTTCTCAAGTTAATTCAGGTTTAATTTTACTATTTATTTTAAAAAAGAAGCATAGAACTACATGCCCACTTCTTCATTTGAGCTTTTGAGGAAACTGTGCTGTCTGTGCTCCATGAGTTTACCACTAATGTGTACTCGCATCACTGTAACTACATTGCTTTCTTTAATGAACTTAATGTTCCAGAGCCAGAAGTATTCAGTTCTTTTTTTTTTTTCCTTTTTAGGAGGACTGTTTATCACTTTCCTGTGCAGTATAAACACTGAGAATGTGTCTTTCACTGTTTTCCCCCAGTAAGCAGATGTGGACATAGACAATTTCTGTAACATCAGAAGCACATCTGTGGATACTCTGTTATCTGCTTCTTGTGAACCCAGGCTCCTCTTGAGGACAACCAGCGTCTATTGCTCTGGAATGGAATTTTTATTGGGAACTTTCACAAGGATCTGTATACAACTGTGAATTGCTTGCTTATAGCATCAAGAGGTCATGAATTAAAATTTATTAAATACCATTCATAAGCTGCTGTCCACTGGTTTCGAATGCTCTTAGGGCACCATATAAAGTAACCAGTAAATTACCTAACCATTTGTATAACCTGCAAAGCAAACACCATATACTAAAGACCCAGAGATTTATTTCTACATATTTTACTGTGGCAGCCAAAACTAGGTTCAGTTTTAGAGATACAACCCATGTTATAAAATTCCTAGGATTAGCATGCCTGAAATATTCTTTTTGGCAATGCTTGTTCAAGTCACTTCATATTTTTGCCCTGGTTTCTATCATAGAATCATAGAATGGTTTGGGTTGGACTGGACCTTAAAGATCATCTAGTTCCAACCTCCTCGCCATGGGCAGGGACATCTCCCACTAGACCAGGTCGCTCAAAGCTCCATACAACCTGGTCTTGAACACATACAAGGATGAGGCATCCACAGCTTCCCTGGGCAACCTGTGACAATGTCTCACCACCCTCAGAGTGAAAAAATTCTACTTTACATCTAATCTAAATCTCCCCTCTTCCAGTTTGAACCCATTACCCTTCATCCTATCCCTATAAGCCCTTGTGAAAAGTCCCTCCACAGCTTTCTTGTAGGCCCCCTTCAGATACTGGAAAGCCACAAGAAGGTCTCCCCAGAGCTTTCTTTTCCTCAACNGCTTTCTTTTCCTCAACCTGAACAACCTCACCTCTCTCAGCCTGGCCTCACAGCAGAGGTGATCCGGCCCACTGATCATCTTTGTAGCCCTCCCCTGGACTCACTCTGATGCATGTCCTTCTTAAGCTGGGGGATCCAGAGCTCAGCACTCTCCAGGTTGGGTGTCACAAGAGTGGAGGGGGAGAGTCACCTCCCTCAACCTGCTGGCCATACTTGTTTTGATGCAGCCCAAGATACACTTGGGGCTTTCTGGGCTGCATTAGCACATTGTTGGCTCATGTTGAGCTTTACATCAACCAGCACACACAAGTCTTTCTCCTCAGGAATTCTCTCAAGCCATACTATGCCCAGCCTGTATTTGTGCTTGGGATTGCCCCAACCCAGGTGCAGGACCTTGCACTTGGTCTTGTTGAACTTCATGAAGATGGCATGGGCCCACCTTTCAAGCCTGTCAAGGTCCCTCTGGATGGCGTCATTTCCCTCCAGTGTGTTGACCACACCACTCAGCTTGGTGTTGTCTGTAAACTCGCCAAGGGAGCCTCAATCCCACTGTCTGACAAAGATGTTAAATAGCACCAGTCCCAGTATCAGTCCCTGAGGAACACCACTCAAAACTGGTCTCCACTTGGACATAGAACTGTTGACTGCAACGCTTTGAGTGCAAACATCCAGCCAACTTCTTATCCACCAAGGGGTCCATCCATCAAATCCATGTGTCCCCAATTTAAAGACCAGAATGTTGTGTGGGACAGTGTTGCAACACTTCGCACAAGTCCAGTTACAACTTGAAAATGAAGTTATTATCTTTTACCAAGCTTGCAAAAATGTTGTGTGGGTTCTTTATTGCATGTATGGTGTCTGAAAGCCTAATTTAAGACTATCAAGATATTTATGGATATGACTAAATAGATTTTCCTCAGAAAACATTAGTAGGCTTACTTGGAAGTTCTGACAAAATAAAGAAAAAGGAGAATAAATATTCCCTACTATTTCAACCAAGAAAAAAACATTTTATTTATGTACACAGGGGCTTTCTAGAAGCACTAGACCACAAGTATTTAAAGTTTTGAGTCTCACCCTGCTTCCAGTAAAGCCGATGACTGCTTCCAATGTGAACATATTGCTGAGGATTTTGGAATATTCAGCTTTGAAAAATAGAAACTAATTGAAATCCTTATAAGGAGAAAATAATACCTCTGCATTTGTGCAGCCATCTCACATAAGGATCGGTTATTATAGTTCACAGCATCGTGTGGAATCCCACTGCAAGAAGACATTTGCCAACAGACTCGGATGCTCATTGGCCATACCCAAGGTATTTTACATCCACATTCATGGAGTCCAACTCACTGCTGCTCCTTTGCAACAGCCTGACTCTACCCAGGTGAATTTGACAGAGTAACAGTAATGTCTGAAAAACAAATGAGCCTGCTACAATGTAACTTGGTTAATGATTAAAAATAACTGGTTATGCAATTAGCTGCTGTTTTCATGAAATGCATGCAAAATATATGCAGACCTCAAGATAACACCTGAATTACCTAGCGAGAGACAAAATAATGCATAACTTGTTCAAGGCTCTGTTCTTTTAATAAGAATACTGTCGAGTACTGAAATATTCCTGTGTGTTATTCTACTTCTGGCAGAAAAACACAGTTTCTTGGCTGAATTCCAAAATATTAAGTTAGAAAACACTTGACATTGTGTGTGACTGGACTCAATTCCAGCACAGTATAAAAGTATTCAAGTACTTATTTTTAGGTTTGCCGTGTTAGTGCAGTAATAACATTTTTCAGCATGGACAGCAAATATGCGTGCCATCTAGAACAACTCCTGTATCAATATCTAGACTGCACAGGGAAGGTATCAGGGCAAGGAAGTTAGAACAGGTTTCATGAGATTCAACAGCAACCTCCTGGGACAACTGAACATCATGCTTAGTGGCCCCTCACTGAGGGGCTGAGGTGCCTGTGCAAGACCATGAGGGAAGCAGGTTTAAAGCTGGGAAAGGATAGGAAATGACGCCATCTCTATAGGGCTCAATGTTGATGAGTCACAAGGCACATGCAGTTCTCAGAGATGTTGCTAAAAGCTAAAAGTGCCCAGCAGCTCCCAGGGAAGTTTAAACCAGAGTCCATCTTTTCAAGTCAGTTGCAGGTTGTTTCATTGTGCATTGATTTAAAGTATAAATATCTATGAGCTCTGACTCCTAATCATGTAAATGAATCAATATCCTGGGGAACTCAGGCTTCCTTGTTTCCACTTAGATTGTTTTTTAACTGCTCTACATGTATTATCTGACTTGTCTGCATATAATGACAAAAGGGTCAAAGCAGGAAGTATTGAGACACAGCCACTCAGACAAAAGGTGTGTCTTGTCTTGCAGGAAAAGAAATATTTACCTCAGCTATTTCATAATACACCTCTCTGTTTTAGCCAATCACTCTGAAATAATTCCTTTCAAACAGAAACAATTTCTAATCTCTGTTGTTCCCTATTATCAGGCTCCAGGTCCAAGAGACCCTGGCATGCTGACATCTTACAGTCACTTCTCTGTTTTCACTTCAGATAGTAACAGCTCTTTAAAAGTACTACACACTCTGCTCTCAAAAAGGTAACATATGTATGTGGGCCTAATGGGTAGAGCATTTGTTTTACCTTCAAGTTTCTGTAGACACAGAAAATTCTTCTAACTGTAATTTAATCATTGAAAAAAAAAAATCCTAACCAACACATAAACATCCCTTTCTGTGGGAAAAAAAAAATGTGTGTTTGTGTTTTTCCACTTACAAGGAATACCTGGGAAGTGAAGACCCTGATGAGCCAGTTCCGTCTACCTGTGTCAGGTACCATCCAAACAAGAAGTCTGAGTCCTACAGCTTTGCATGCTCACATACAAAGATTTATGGACATGTCCTATATTTTCCTTTGCTTCAGAAGAACAATGATGCTGATTCTCATGTTTGGAGGAAACACTCTGCGCATGGCATCTAAGTCCCCCAGAGATCTGACACACATTTGTTTTAACGCTGCTAATATGTTCCCCATTATTTTAGACACTTCACACTGAAAGGAAAAATTTGGTCCGTATCTTTCAGGGAACACATAAATCTCATGTCTCCACAGAATATCATCAGTTGAGAAGATTAACTTGAAGGGAAGAGGAAACAGCAAAAGCAGTAGTATGGTGAAGAAGCAAACATACCCTGATGGAGACAGACTCCAGCAAGCCCCCTTCAGTCATGGAGCTCTTGGAAGACACAAACCCACAGCCTACACCTTTGCAAAGGCAGAAAGACAAAGCACCCATCCTCCCTTTTTTCTCTTCTGGCAATATTCAAACTTTAATTCTGATTTTTTGAGGTGTTTATCCGCTGGAGGGGGCTGGGGGAGGAATTATAAAAATAGTACAAAAAAGGAAAACCGCCACAGTCTCCAGCTTGCTGTCGGCCATCCTTGGCTGGAGGCCTGGAGCTTCTCCACGAGCCGGCGCGTGATGCTCTGCACAGAGCACAGCAGCCGCCACTGCGTGTAGCAACAGCTGGGCTGTAACATCCGCCTCTCATTGTAGTAACACTTCATTAAAAAACATAGAAAATGCTCAAAATATTTCCATGCCTCACAGCCTATATCTGGTAAACTGATTAGAAAATTAAATGATCTGTTTTCTTCAGGTTTTTTGGATTAAATATCCATCATAAAGTGTGCAAGAACCACTTGAGTGACATTCAGATCCCAAATTCGGCGCATGAAGCATAATTAAGTGTGATAGTTATGAGCAGTGATAGCGCTGCATGTTACAGTCTGCATTTGAACAGATAGGAAATAAAAAGCAAAATGTGGCTTGTGTCTTCATTTTTTAAAGATATGTACAACATCAGATTACACACCAGGCAGCAATGGGAACTGTGCGAGGTCCCAAAATCCCAAGCACAGCTTCACTCCACAGGATAAATGATGCTTCCTTATGAGTTGCTACTTAACTCACCACCAGCTGAGACTACAGGGTTAAATACCAATGTACCGATATTTCAGCCTGACTCAAATCCTAGCCCAGATGCAGTGGCATTCATGGAGCTTGCTTTTGGGCAAGAAGTCTCTGCCCCAATTTATGCCGAAAGATCTGTGTCTTAGAGCAATTTAAAATATTATCATTTAACACAGCAAGTTGGACCACCTAAAGGGACTCATTCAGGTAATATTCCCCTAACCACTTGAAAAATGGGTTAGAAGAACTTTGGGAAATATTTTTATTTGCTATTTTAGCTAAATAAGATAAAAAACCGAAGTGCATCCTCAACTCACTGTCAAGGGCTAGAGAAAACAACTGTGATAGGGACAGATCTCTTAAAATGACTAAATCAAAAGTGACTTAATGTGCAGTTCAGCTTGCCAAACAGACTGTAGCTGATCTTTCCAATTTAAATCAGAAAGTCTTCTCCTGGTTATTGCTGAGATCTGCACATAAAAGATGTGCTGTTTTCTGAGGGAATAGAGATGCACGTACCTGAAAGTTGGAATAATGGCAGACTTGAAAAGCAAAATCTCCTGTTTCTAATGCCAGAGTTACAATATTAGCTCATGATGTGCTTGCTACTTGGTCACTGTCAGTCATTAGGGCTAACAGTAATGTAACGCCTATGCAAAGTCAGCCTGGCAGCTTGCATCAAGCGGCGTGAGTCGACTTGCTCACACATCAGATATGGAAAAATCACTGCAATTTCAACACGGGAAATCACTGCAATTTTTGTATCTCCAAAGGCAGTTGCTTAACTGTTCACTTTTAAGTTGGTGATATACCGTTGACTTAATCTTACACTAGTTGTATAAGTTATACAGGTTAAAACTGAGTGTTCAAGGATTGTTTGTTGGTTTGTTTTGTTGTTTGTTTTTTTTTTTTGTCCCCAACTGTGATATAAGATTTGAGGAGGAAATCAGCATCAAGAAATTTTGCAGCAGATTATCTGGCCCCCACACTGACCTGGCCATGGAGGTCATCTGCCCATCTACTCTCAAGCACAGTAGAGGCAGCAGAGTCTGATCCTCCCCACTGCACATCCCAGCAGAGAAGGTGTCATGGGCTGTATGGGGACAAAGGGAGATAGGTCCGGATCTCCCCACACAACTATGGTGGATTCAGGGCACAGGCACCCCCTGCATGTGGACCTGTCTCTGCTCTCTGGGCAGCCTGATGCCACAAAGGATCTGAACCTGATTATTCTGGGGTGCATACCTGATGTTTTTCATTCAAAGGGTTTCTCATGCAGGGCATTAACTTGTGTCTCATTAATTAGAAAAAAACCCTGAAAAGACTGAATAATTTGGGGATATTTATACTTTTGAGCCTTGCATGTATATACAGGTAGAGACCATAAGGTGTACCTTTCAATAACAGCTCCTTCCAGAGCACCAACAGTACTTTATATTAAAGTACCATAAACTTACTATGACCAGGACACACTGGGACTGCTTCCAGTCTCCCTCAAAAAAGTCATATGCTATCAAGGTGTCATGGGGTTAAATGAGCACAGGATGAATCCCATACCCTACATTCTATTTATGCTATATCCGCGTTGCATACAAATTGGCACAAGTATGAGGAAATATGAATATCTCAGCATCCTTCAGTGCCAAATACAGACATGATGCAACATAGTCATTTTCTCAATTCAACGTAACATACAATATGCCACTCTCCATTATGCTACAGCAACTGAAATGTGCTGCAGGCCAATGGAAAATATCCCTAAAAATAGCTATGCTGTTTCTGGGCAAAAGGAGAAGTATTCGACATTTCCTTGAAAACGTTCCCACCTGGATTTGCTGGAACAGCAACGTGATCGTTCAGTGACAGGAAGCTCGCTGGTAGGGAGCTTGCTCCTCAATATTACCCTGCTTTCCCGAAAGCACTGCAAACACGGCTTGTAGCAGTTCTTTAAAATCCTGTACATGAAAGCTGCACTAAACTGTTTAAGTGCTCCATTGTGCAGCACTGTATTAGGGGCTTTCTGCTGCTCAAGCAACTTTAGATTGTAATGTATTATAATAGTGTGCTATTCTCATAGAGATCATTTTACAAATACAACACAAAAGATTGTCACATGAGAATCTTCTAAATCATATCAAGGAAAATAAACACCCACTGTGGAGGGACTTGCTTATTTTGCTAAGGCATTTTACAGCACATTAGCATAAAAATACTACTTCTGCTTTTCAGGTTCACCCACAGCACTGCTTAAGAGCATTAGATGTGTTACAAATACAAATGGTTTTGGCAGCATGATAATTTGTTAATGCATATTTGCAAACTTCATATGTCCCTATTCAGCCCTGACATCCAACCTGCACAAAATTACAGAATTTTGCATAATTGAAAGGGAGGGATGGGGGGAAGGTCCCCCTGGTACTTCCACTTCACACACATGACACTGGCACCCAGGCTCAGGTCACTAATAGCAAAGCATATCCTGCCAGGTCTTGGCTCCTCAGAAGCTGCTGGAGGTCCTGAAGAGGCATTTCCAGGAGCTCCCTGGTTTTTCTGGTGGATCTGTGTAGGACCAGAGAGTTTCTCATATCTACCCTCCCTGGGAACCTTGTTATCAACTATGGGATAGACTTATTCCAAACCTCCTTCCTTACTTTTTCTGCAAGTATCCTTGCTGTCTTTCTCTTCAGGACTCTTCCCTTCATTACGTGGCCAACCACCTGAGACACAGAGTAAGAGATATGTTCAAGTCTTCACCAGAAACCAGCAGCAGGAGAGGAACTACAACCCAGATTGCCTGAATTTTAAACCGTCGCCTTTATCTATTGAGCCATTCTTGCCCTCATCCTCTTTGGTGCCGCTAACCCTCTGTCCTTTCCTTTGATACAGAGCCACCCTGCCATGAAAGCTTCTGCAGGCTTTTTGATAGGTCCTTGGATGGTGCAAGGTCTCCTTACAAAGACCGTTTCATGAACGAGACCCATGGGTATAGCCTGGGTGGATGAGAGGAGCTACAAATAACTGCAAAGATCCTTGATTTTCAGTCAGTCTCTTTCAGGTTCAGATAGCTTCACTAGAGAATGTAGAAGCCTTACATGAGATTAACGCTAAAAATTTCCATTTTTATGGTATTTTTAGATTATATTTCATTTTCCAGGCTGCAGTTGGCTTGAACCAGAGCCACAACGCTTGTGACGCTCCAAACACAAAAAGGAATTACAAAATGTGACAATTCTTAAAATGTGTTTCTTGTTGTATAACAAATTCCCAGTGTTGTAGATTAAACTAGAGAGAACAGGAGCCATAACATGGGGATTATACAGAATTTCACTTTGTTCTGTGGCAAAAAAGTTAATGCCTGCCTTGTTCTGTTCAGTAAGTAGAAAAGATACTTTGCAACGACACAACACATAGCGTAGCTGATGGGAAACTGCAGGCATATGTGAATCAAAGATTTTCCTGCACAGTTTAGTGAAAGCTAATTACAAAAATCTGTGAGGTACTCCTGCCCCTCATCTGCTATGCAGAATTTAGGGCAGAACTACCAGCACAATTCCTTGTAATTTTACCAACTTCTTCCTACTCAGTGTCCTTCCAGACAGCTCATCCTAAGAAACCTACCTGCACACCTCAAACACACACAATTGAATGTCTTCGTTATTAGCACATTTTCTGTGATGGTTCCTTAAAATCACACCTTGTCCAAGTCCCCGTGTGTACCTTATAGTCAAAACTGTGTTAGCAAGAAATTGGATCAAGAGCTGGAAATCACACTTTTTCTTATTACAAACCCAGTCGTTTCTGTTTAGCAGACCGAAGCGTAGGTAGGTAGGAAAGCTGAAAGTGAAAGGAAAGAGACCAGGTACACTTAGCTTGGGCTTTTGGCTTTTTTACTGGAACTCATTTAAAAACACAGACAGAAGTTGGGCAATAGCTGAAAAGCTGAAACAGAGGTTGAACCCAAAGCTTGCTATGAAGAACTACATGTCATGACTGAATCAAACAACGGATGCTAAAGTTCGTGGGTGCATTGTCTGTTGTCTCAGACCATAGGACCTTCGGGGCTCTTCCTTTTCTGTTTAACCATCATTTTGGTTCAAGCAAGTCTCTAGCTTGTGAGTATGTGCATTTACAAGTATCATATAGCTCACCACCTGCCAAAAGGACCTGGATCCTCTGTCTTACACCAGTAATATGAAATGAAAAATAACAAACCGTTGTTCAACTGCAGGAGGCAAGCCTCAAGAAGTAATGTTTTGGATACTCACACTGGCAACTGAAAGGGCAGGGACTGAATTAGCAGAACCCCACGTCAGATAATTTATACAGGAAAACAAACTCTGATTAACTGTGTGTTGTTTTTTTTTTTTTTTTCCTGGGTTCCAGGAAAATTCAGGCTGTGAAATGAGGTGGAAGCCCAATTCCCATTTCCCTACAATTAGACAATCAACAATGTAGGTATGATTTGCCCTTTTTTAAAAAAAGTCTTTCATTAGGTGGCGTATGTGTGCATTTTCTCCAGGAGACTGACTTCCTCCTCCCTCTTTAAAGGCAATCCCTGCAGAGGAAATTCCTTGGGCGGAAATATCTGGCTTCTCGGTGAATGCCAGAGGACAGCATGAGCAACATCGGAGTTGGTCTGACCTGTGGTTAGGCTGTTGATGGACTGTCTGGGATAAAGCTGGCCACCCATCTAGTTTTGGATCCAAGTTCTAGTTTTGTGGGTGCCTTACTGCCCTTGTGTTTTCGAAGGTTTGTTTGATTTCCACTGCCCTCCTATCGTGTTGATCTCTGAAGTTAAAAGGCAGCTCCACCTCGCATGTGCAGCATGTGGTGATAGAAAAGCAAATGAATTAGTGGGAGGGAAGGGGAAGGGGTTTAGCCTTTGAGGTGTCAGCGTAAACTGGCCCACCAGAAAAACAGGAATTATACAGAGCAGACTCAATAAGACAGAGAAAACACAAAACCTCCAAAGTAGGCAATCACACTCAGTGATACTTGGCTTCTTAGAATTAAGGAGCTGCATTTAACTGTTTGTTTTTGCAAGAGTCACCCAAGTACTTATTCCATATGGAGAGCAGTGGCTTCGTTTCCTCTAGGCAGGACAGGCCTTTGCAGCCTCCAAAGAATAGAGGCTTTAGTTGCTTTATTCTGTGTGATCATCTCGAAGCTGTAGTCTATAAGGAGAGCTAGTCAGTTATATAACGTATAATTTTAATAGTAACTGTGATGCAATTAATTACATCTCCATAATATTGACAGAGGGGAAGAAGTAATGGCTATTTGATGGAAATATTTAGGCACACGTTTACGATTTCGTTATTGCAAATCCATCTACTGTCTTATTTTCTAGTAATACTGAAAAACCCAAAGACAAAATATGAAGGCTGCATTTCTGAAAACAGCTAAGGAACTTAACTCTCGCCTTTAGAGGTTACTGAATTACCTCAGATGTGTCTTAACATATTTAAATGGTGGACATGTAGGTTTGATGTCTGCCAATAGCAGTAAGAGTTAGTCTGTGGTTGCTGTATTATGCCATCCAAGTTTCCTTGCCTTTAATTTCATTCAGTATCCCCAAAGTTGAGAAAAATATATGTTTTTCAATAATTTTGGGATGCTAGGATTTCTGGATGTCTGACAGCCCAGTTGGAGCAGAGCTGTAGCAATAGCTCCAGCAGGATTACTGGACATGGACATGCAGAAATTGTAAGCAGATGGCCGAAGTGGAGAGGCACATAACTTTAGCTGTACCTATGGAGCGACTGCAGTCCTCCCAGGAGTGGATTTACTACACCTGCACAGAGATATAATAGAATTAAATTGGTGCTACAGTTGTATGATGACAATGCCATTTCTATAGGTATGTATAAGTAGATTGTTTCAGGAGCAACCTTTAAGAGTTTAATAGGAAAATTTCAAAAATGTTCTTCAAAAATAAGTGTAACAATGGACAAAACTTGGAACAGAAATCATTATACATGTATGCTTACTACACCCTGGACAAAATATAGTTTACTTTGTGCATTGCATAATGAGAGGATATTTCTTCAGGAGAAAGGCAAGTTCTTGTTGCATATTAGAAGATTTTCCATTGCAGAACAGTCAGACAGTTCCTACATCTGAAAAACTTCCTGCACATGGCAAGATTTTTATACTTACTGAACTTGTAAAAGTATTAGACAACAGAATATTTTACTTTGCAGAAATTAAAGCATTAACCTATAACTTGCTGATACCATAGAATGCTTTGAGTTGTGAGTGACCTTTAAAGGTCACCTGGCCCACCACCCCTGCACTGAGCAAGGACATCTGTAACTAGAGCAGGTTGCTCAGAGCCCCATCCAGCCTTACCTGGAATGTTTCCAGGGATGTGATCTACCACCTGTCTGGGCAACCTGAGCTACCACCCTCATTCATCCTCAAATTTCTTCCTTCTACTTAGTC
>VZZY01011227.1:370641-392238 GCA_013400335.1 Eurystomus gularis | reverse complement strand
CAACCTGAATGATTCTATGAGAGCTGGTTTTCTCCTACACACCACTGGTGGCTGCTCTTGCTACACCTCAGCCAGGTGAGCACAAGCAAGGCTTGTTCTTTCAGTTGGAGGCTAACAGTGGCCAGAGGGTGGTCAAGGTGCTAGGAGCCAAGCTTGGCATTTTTGTGGTGATCCTGTTGATGCAGTTCATATAGATGTCCTCTGGATACATTCCTCTAAGCTTTCAGGTTAGGAAACTGCCCCACAAATGCCATGAGCTTCATTACAGTTTCTGCTAAATCTCTAGGCAAAATCATCAAAATATATCTTGAAAGCTCCTGGACCTGGTGGCTTAGGGATGCTGTTTGTGGAGCTGGTGAGATGATCCCACAGGGAAAATCCTACTGGTGCTCACGCTGTGCCAGCACCAAGGAGCACCTTCAACTGCAGAGGCTGCAGAATGGAGAAGGTGTCACCAAAATCCCAGGAAGGGGAGAGCAGGGAAGAAAAGGGAAGAACAATATCAGCTGAGGCTACCATGGAACACTGTTCAGGGTGGAGGACTCACCCTGTGAGAGGCCGCACAGTGCAGGGTGTATGGATTGTGGCAAGGCAGAGGCATGTGGACCTGCAGCTGGCAGGTGCTCACCCCTATTGCACATGGTTGAGCATTGGTCCATGCCTTCCCCCTGTGTGGATGTGAGGATGGCTGGAAGGAGGTAGGGAAGAGATCAGCTGCTGCTGGAGCAGCTTATGGTTCCCTCAACCTGCACTGACTTGTGGAAACTAAACTGAGGGTGGACATCTCTCTGGGGTGGAATGGGCTGGAGGAAGGTTATTATTTGAGGGGCTCTAATTTTTTCAGAGCTCCAGACATTACTAGAGAGATTGAGAGAAAATATCAAAAGGGCAAGGCAGATAGGAGACAATCAAGTGTAGAGGAACTATGAGGGAAGACAGAAAACTGCCTGTCCTACTAATTTCGCAAGAACTGAGACCCAAAAATGTTCATAACCATGGATATTTGACCAGGAGAGAATTTGGGAAAAAAAATCTGGTGGTGAGCAGAGGGCAGGAAATAGTGCTCCACTGTGGAGGGACGGCTCTGGAAGGGGATCACTTTCTGTTCTGCTTTCCTTTGAATGTAGCTGATGCTGCTCTCTGAATTGTTTATGGACCACAAACAAACTTGATAAAAATTCCACCAACCCTAAACCATACAGATAACTTCCAGGACACTTGATTTACCACATCAGCTTACTGTTGGTTTTCTTTTTTTTTTTTTTCTGGAAAATCATGTGTGCTGAAAGAAACTTCACTTTAGTCAGCTCATGACCTGGGGGCTTGCTCCCACCCTCTTCACATGTGGCTGCACACACGGGCCTTGACCCACGAAGAAAAATCAGTGCATATGAAGGAACTTCTTTTGGCTGTTGAGTCTCTTGGCTTCACCTCTCCTAGTCTATCCTATCCTGTGTCATTTCCATATCACCAGTGTCTTCTGGTGCTTCCTCACAGTAAGCTTTGTCCTACAGAAGCTCAGAGACCTCTAGACTCTTGATGCTGATAGCCATCAATGATTTTTGGAAAATGGATTGAAAATCCCATGTCCCATTGGAGTCTGTTTTAGGTCTGGGGCGTTGAGGCTGAGCACAGAGCCCAGCAGGAACTGTTGGTATTTTGCATGTGTGCCCACGGAGGCTAACGGGGCTCTCCAGAGGAGTCGATACGGTTTGTCACCTCTGAGTGATGGGTTGGGCAAGAAGAGGGGATGCCTGTGCTGGGGCTGGCTGTGGTTGTCCTTCCAGCCTGACACAATGAAAGTGGGAGGAAATGGGAGCAGAGCAGCAATGAGAGCAGAGAAACCACCTTAATCACAGAGCCCTTCTGATGGCACCATGTCTACTGCCTGTACAGTGTGGCCTTTTGGCACACCCCATGCAGCAAAGATTAAATATGGGTCATCTGGAGGAAGAGAAGAAGGAAAAATTACATGGAAAGAGGAATCTCCAGGAGAAGGAAACATCTCTGCTGGTGGAAGTGTAGCAAGGGGAATGGCTCTCTTACAATTGCCAGGCAGCTAAGTGAGGTTTGCACAGAATCACTTTGGAGACTGGCACCAACTCTCCCTCTTGTGGACATTTCTCTATATTTTATTTAGTGTCTGGTAGCTGCTGGTGCTGCTAAGCAGCCTTGAACCTCTGATGTTTTTATTGTAAGTTATAATGAGATGGTTGGATGTGAAGGTTCCTAATACCTCCTGTATTAAATATCCCTGTGAGTTAGGGCAAGAGAGTAGGATGATCTGCAGAGCCAGCACTTGGAGTGCCCTGGCATTGGCTCATCATGCAGCAGATGAGAGGCACATCTCTGTCCATAAAGCGAAACACCCAAAAGCAGGACCCATAGTCCTCAAAAGGGAGCAGATATTGAATCAGTGACTTCCTGTGCTCACTCTGCACAGGTCAGACTGGCCAGGAGTTCATTTTCCCGCTCTTACTGCATGTTGCTCAAGTCAGTCTTTTTTTTTTCAAAAAAAACCAAACCACAAACCAAAACTTGCCCATGTTCTCACCTGAATTTCCACCTGAACTCTTCCCCTGACCCCAAAGACACCCTCTTAGCCCAGGTGATGCTCAGTGGGTGAGACATTTGTAACATCTGTTTTTCTGGTCTAGCTGCAGTCCCGTTTCTTCTCCTGACTTTTTGATCCACGGTCCTAGTGTCGTCACATGCCTGCTTCTTTTTATGGTTTGAACCATCTCTGCCCCAATAAATAGATGAGGCTGAGTCTGTCCAATACACCTTTCTGAGCTCTACAAGGTACAGGTCTGCAAGAGCAGCAGATAAACCCTGGCCTTTTGCTTGGAAGGATAATAAATCCAGTGTAATTTGGCCCTTGCTGTAAACTCATAGATAGATAGAAAATTAAAGCCAAAACCCAGGGAAGGAGCATGGATTCATTTAGAGCAGAGAGCCACCACATGTGGCGGCAAGATCTCTGCTGCATCTGACAGGGAAAGAAATAAAAGGACCGCAGGCGAAGATAAGCAATTTCCAGGCAGATGCTGCCACAGCCCAGCTGGATCCGACCAGCTGAGCCACCAGCGCTGGAGCACTTAGCGGAAGGAGGAGATCAAAAAACAAAAACATGGTGTCTGGGGAACTCACAATTAAAAAGGCACCAAGAGGTGGGAACCCTGCACAGTACAGAGATCTTTGAGGGTAATGGAGCTTCATTTTTATTGGTTTGGTTTTTTATTTGAATGGGCATGCCTTGATGCTGTTTGTGAAGGGTTAAAAAGTGATTAGCAGATTTTTATCTTTGTGAATTGGTTAATCTGTTGCAGAGTCACTAAGTCAGCAGGTTTTTTAACAGTTTGACCTAGTAAAGCTGCAGCTACATCTGAAATATGTTTTGGGGAGCACGTATAAGAGGATTAAAAAATTATAAACTCATGCAGAATTCTGCCTAAGGCTGTTAAACACAAGCATGCAAATATAACCTTGGGAAGTCCTTTAGCCTCAAGCTGGTGTGATGGAGCAGGACTGTTCCTGCTTCTTACACTTTTCCTGGGCATCTGTCTCTAGTGCTGCTGGGGAAAGAGGCTTGATGAGCTTCTAGCTGTCCATGGGTCCTGAGTATGTAAGAATCTTACTGGTGAGCTTTCCAAAGGTGCCCAGTCTGGGACATCCATGCATGCAACTCTGGATGCCACACAGCTGAGAGGGCTCGCCGGGCTGAGCAGTTGGCAGGGATGCTGTGTTACACCTGCACTGCTACCAAAGCAACCACAGGAATAGGATTCTCAGCACCTTCCAGGACTTGTTTTTTTGGGCCAGTATCTTGCATCCCATATCAAGCCTCACCACTGTGGCTGTCTTGCCAGCAGGACCCTAAGGTAGACAGGTCAAAAGGTCTGATTGCAAGCACAGCAATGAAAATGAGATGAAATTGCAAGAATAACAGTAACAGGGAAGAGATGCATAACAGAGACTCCATCCCAAATTCAGTGGTAAGTGATGCTCTGCTCAGGCAGCCAGGCCACCAGCACCGTGTTTTGAGTGCTAACTGCCACGTGGTGTTGGTCTGCTTGAAGCAAACATTTATTTTTTTGCCAAGTATTTTTTTGCTGAAGGATCAGTTTCCCTGCAGGCATTCCCCATAAGACCAGTGGAGCACAGAAAGCACCACTGGATTAGGGGCTGCTTAAATTGGTGCTGCCTCTCAGAAGAGAAAAAGACCTGATTGTCCCTCTCCTTCCTAAGGGAGCACTTGGCTGTTGGAATGATAATGCAAAACAAGACCGTGAACTTTTAAAAGGGCCAACTGCAGCTGGAAGTGAGAACCTGTTGGAGCTCATTAAAAGGCAAGTGTAAACATCGATACAAATGAGGGGTAGATCTTGGCTTCCCTACAGGCTCTTATCTTGCAGAAGCTCTGCGTGTTTTGGATTGGAGGCCATTTTGGAGGCAAAGGGAATAAAAAAGTGTGTCTGTTGCATCCCACCCCACGGAACTCAGGCAAAGGGAAACCCTAATTTGTGTGTACTGTGCCATTGTTTAGACAGTGCTGCCTGGCGTTTGGGAGGACGGGTGTTTCTTTGATGAGCGATGCCTCCGTAAGAAATTCTGCCTCTCCCTCCCCCCTGCCAGTGTGTGTTGGTCTGGCTGTGTGACAAACCAGACTGCAGAACTGATGTGGCTTTGAAATAAACTCACCAAAAGATAAATGCAGTTGCTTTAAACCCAGATCAGTTCATTCCAAGCCCACATAAAAAGCTGTGCAAGCATCATGGGGTGGGGGAGGCTCTTCTGGCATTGACTCCAAATCCAACTTAAAAACGTGCCCAGCCTCATACCAAGTGCTGGTACCTTGAGGGCTACTTGCTTGGCCACTGGGGCTGGGCAAGGCAATTTGCAGCTCTATCACGCAATTTTACCATGCACCAATGGGCTCTCCCACTCCTTTTAGGGACCCTGGGAGCTCAGAGCTGAGCTGTGTGCACAGTGCATTGTGGCCTGGCTCATTCCTCTTCATTGAGAAGCAGCTCAGACAGGAAGAAGTTTTCGTTGTGGAGAAAGTTTAACTATCAACCAGACATTGCCAGCTCCCTGAAGACTCTGGGCATGTGTGTACATGCGTCCCAAGCAAGGGTGGGCTGCAGAAAGGGTGCTTGTTTGCATGGTGGCTCAGCATTGTCACCTTCATCCCTTGCCCTGATCTTGGCCGTGCTGCCTTTGCAGGCACATGAACACCTCTCCAGCAGCACTCAGCCATGCCCAAAGCACACCCCACACTCTTGCAGGGCAAGGCACCCTGCAAGGTGCCCTTTGCATCCATATTCCCAAGGCATCGGGATGAGGCATGGTATGGGAACAGCCACCTCTTCCAGCTGCCTGGATTTCAGTCTAAGCTGATCATGCAATCCCACCCTCAGCCACGCTGCAGGCAGCTCTGTTACAGCTTCCTAAACATAGCTCTGAGCTACAGAGTTCAGGTGTCAGGCAGACACACAATACTGCAAGCATGCTGATTGCTTGGCTTCTTTTGTCCATGTGCGTTTTTGTGGCCCTTATCTTTTCCAGTTGTTCCTTGGCAGGATCTAGTTACCGTATTTCGTTGGTGGTGAGGGATGAGGGAGGAATTCCTCTCTTGCTTTATTATTTCAGTAAGTAGTACACAAATCCCTGTGTGCTGTTACAGTGTTAAGAAGTTTAATCCACCTGACATTCCTGCTGACTCCTAGAGATCTCCAGGGTCTCGCTGGTATAATCCATGTTCTTACCTCCAAAAAATAATATTCCCCCTTTGCTCCTGGGATGGGCAAGGCTTTAAAATCTGCCTGTTGTTTTCTAATCATACTCCTGCATCCTTGAACTGCACTCACAGTTTCGCACAGAAATCCTCAGTCCTTTTGTGCTCTCATTTCCCAGCCCTTCAGAGGAGGTTTGCATCCCCAGAGAGAGCTCATGCAGCCTCAGAGACAGCCTCAGCTTCTATATCAGAGCCTAAATATTTTGGTCCCAAACTGCCGTGCTGCTTTCCTGCTTGTTCTCCCACTGAATCCAAGTACTGGCCTGCAATACGTGCCCTGCTTAACACAGACAAATGTTTTATCCAGGTGCTGTGCAGTGTCACGTACACCATGAGATGCCTTGATGATTGCACGGGAGCAGTGGGTCGTGCCTGCGTTATCCTGTGCGCCTTCTGGAAAAGGAAAATGACTGAGTCATAAATTGCCTGTCTAATAGTCACCAATGTCTGGATCCTGTGAGCACTGAGGGAAAGGTACCTCTGACTTTATGGCATGGGGTATGACCCCTGAAAGGATCCACGCTGAGGCAGTGGTAAGTATGTCGCACAGCTCTGCAAACTCACAGCAAATCTTGTCCTGATGCTGAAATCTCCTCCTCCTAATCCTTCCTCTATTTTTTTAAGCAAGAGACTCGGGTCACCTCTCAGCTGCTGAAATCCATCAGTGTGCTGGAGCCCTGCCTGGAGGCACTGCTAAAAATAGTGTTTAAGTGTGAGGGTAAGAGAGGAGTGAGCCTGGAAGGTATTTGTCCACTCCCACCACCAGTTAGAGTCCACCTTGTTTCCTACAAGAGGCGGAAGCTATGCAGTGCAGCTTCATATGGTGCTCCTATCTGACAGTCTGAATACTGAAGTCAACAGCACAGCTGCAGAAAACCCAATGCTCTTGCCTTGTGATGGGTATAAGATCCTGTTACTATTGCCCCTACCTCTCCAGCTAATGCTGTGGGGAGCACAGGGTCTCACCTGTCTGTCTGCACGTACTGAAACTGCTCCTGAAACGAAGTACCAATGAATCTCTTAGAAGCAGCCGTGTTATCAGCAAAATGCCATAGAAACCACGGCTGCGTTACAGAACGCCTTTTCCTTGGCATTATGCAATAGGTAATTATGTAAGTTGGGGTTATATAACATTCCCGGCTTTTTCGGAGCTCTGGCCTCCCCCTGACCGCTCCCCTGGCAGAGCGGTGTGTACCACGCTGACGGCACACCACGCTTCTTACAATGCAGGGTCACAGCTGAGCTGGGGCTGCTGCCACTGCTGCTCCGGCCGCAGGACCCTCGGCTGCTCTCAGGGCTGCGTTTTTAAATTGTATTGTGGGGGGGAAAGACTCATTGAAGAGAAAAAAGCATTTGGTCAAAAAATCTGTTTGTCCCTCTGAGCTGTTTTGCTGTATAAGCACACGAAATGGTTTCGGTCGTTTCTTGAGGAAAATGGACTGCTTTCTGAGCATCTCTCTCTCCTCCTTGTTGGAAATTTTATTTCATGGAATTACTTCAAATGAAAAAAACCATCTATGATTTCTGCTAGTGCCTCTCTCTTGGGTACACATTTCGCTCCTTGCAGCAGGTCTGGCCGCAGAGAAGACAGGGCTAGAAATCATTGGTGATTTTTTACATTAACTGCCAAGGCAATGTGGGGCACTGGCTGGGCTCTGCAATGTTCACCTTATGGGCTGGGGTTGGATTTTTAATCTTCACAACAGTGATACTCTCAGAAAAAAAAATGGAATATGGCCAAGCAGACATGGAGCAGGTCCCTCCCTGTGGCTGGTGTGCGATTCCTACCGCACCTCCCAGCAGGGCAGCTGTGCCCTGTACTAATAACCAGCAAACAGCTGGTGTTTCTAAAACCATACTCAAGAGCCAGGCCTTGCTCTTTCACTGGGGTGGCTGTGGGCTCAAGCAAGTCACAGAACTTCTTTGATCCCTCATAAATGGGGAAAACAAGTGGCTTTCCCATTTGTGGGATTGTGGCATGGTCTAATTTAATCAGTGCCCATAGAGAGGTTTGCCATCTATTGAGGGAGGAGTAAGGCAGAGGTGAGGTTGTAGCCACCATTTCACCAGAAATAGCTCTTTCCCTTGCCTGCTGTGCCCGTTAGATGGGGGGGACCATTCCTATGCACCTTTTGGTAACATTTTTGGGTAGAAAGAAGCCCCACAAAGGCCATAGGACAGCCTTCCTCCTTGGCAGTACCTCGAGGCTCAGCTGTGGCTCTGCTGCTGTCCCACGGGATCTTCCTCTGCCCTGATGCCACCACCCCAGCCCTCTCCAGTGTTCAAGGCTGGAAGGGAAGGCGCAACATCCTCCCTGTGCCAGCAGTCTGTCAGAAGGCTTCGAGTCAAGCCACCCGGCCAGCCCAGGGCCCTGCCACCCCAACACGGGCCTTTTCCCAGGAAAGCAAACCATCTCTACGCCCCGCACCGAAAACGAGCCCTTTCCAGAAGTTCTGCCGCCCAACGGCAGCAGAGCCCCGTGGCCCTGTGGGCCCTGATCCCGCCTGTCCTGGCATCCCTCTCCCACCTCCCAAATGTGGGGGCTACGTGTTGGCCACCTCCTCGAGCCTCCAAATGCCGGGTAGTGGCTTGGACGTGGCCTCTGTCGCCCGTGGCCACTAGGTGGTAGCAAGCGCTGGCCGAGGGAGCCGGGCTGCTGCGGCGCGTCCGGCCCGGGCGGGGCGAGCCCCAGCCCGGTACCGGCGCCCGGGGGCTTCGCAGCCAGGCGGCAGCACCCGCATCGCGCTGCCGAACATGGTACCCGTGCGTTCCGTGCTCCCTGTAGCGAGGGGGCTTTAGGTGTGGATGCAGGCGCTTGGCCACGCGTGTCAGCGGGGCTCTGCCAGTGCTGCTTGAGGCAGGTTATTCAGTCACCCGGACCTTTTTAAGCGGGGGCAGCCAGTATGTTGGCTCTCCCTAGTCTGCGTTTGTCGAGATGATTATGCAAGTGATCGATTGTGCTGCGAGGAGAGCAGAGGCCCCTAGATACTAAAATATTAGGTCCTTTTTGCAGCTGCAGGGTTGAGGCGTGGTCTGGTGCACTGTAAAGCTTTTAGTATTTCTGTAGGCTACTTATTTAAGCTCTAGGGAGAAGAGCTTATGATTTCATTTCATTACTACTTCACTTGTTAAAAAAGCAATATGGAATCTCACATTCTTTTTAAGCCTTCTGACTATTTAGCATTAATGTCCATACCAGGGCTGCTGGCTTCACAGCCCTGGGGAAATATACAGAGAGCAGAGAGTTGACCAACTTCAAATGAAGTTATTAGGGCTACTGAGTAGTTTCAGCTTGGGGAATATGACAGAGCTCCACGCATAAGCAGCAGCCTCTCATGTACCAGAAGCACATTTCAGTCGTGTCTGAAACGCATGTAAAACAGTAAGGTCAGTATTCAGGATACTACCCAAGGCCGAGCCTGGGATGGTGCAAATGCTTGTTTACTCTTCTAAGTACTCAGGGAGCGAGGCTGCAGGTATGTGATCTCTCCTGTCTCTGCCCTGCACTGTGGAGAGCATGAGGAATGAGCTGGAGGGGTCCTGAACTCTCTTCCATCAGTTTAGCTTAGTTTGGGTAATCAGTAGTGGCCTGGTGGTTGCACAGGTAAATCAGGATGAAATCTTGGCTTTGAAGCATTTAGGATGTGGGTTTTTGGATGTGAAACAACCTGGTGCATAGAGCAGAGAGAAGAGGAGGATTTCAGGGTCACAGGTTGGCTTGGCTGACTGAGGCTTGCAACATGTAACTGCCAAAATTCCCGTACTTCTAGGCTTGGATACCAGCTGACATTTTCATTTGGCTTTTGCCATTTTTCTTACCAAAACTTCCCTTTAAATCTCTGTGTTTCTGAGGGGTGTGAGGCTCTGTGTCTTCATCATCCTCACTGCCTGATTACCCTTATACATGGGCACTTCTCTCCCCTTGCAAGGCTGGAGCAGTGAGACTGGTCCCGCATTGCAGAATGGATGGGTGCAGAGGCAGTGATGCACCTCAGGTCCTGCAGCACTGTGGTAGGGACCGTGGGGTTGCATACTCTTCTCTTGATCCCCCAGGCAGGTGTTTTCAGCCCTTGGCTGACATTTCTCGCCTGCCAAGGCCTGTGGTGTGTGCCCCTTTGGAAATGTCCAGAGGTAGGTGCATGCTTCAGGACAGCAGCACTAGCTGGGCTTTGTTATTGAGCTGTGCTCTGACTGCAGTCACCCCCTGGAAGGGACTAATCACCTCACTGGTGTGCCAAGCTGTTATCAGTCCTGACAGGGCTGGAGGACAAAGGCTGGGAGGTGTCCCAAAGCATACCCATGTTGTTTGTGAGCCCAGTGCCTTTTCCTCCCAACACCAATATTTGGCTTGACAGAGGAAGCCAGAGACCTTAGCTGCTGGCTGAGTGCGTGTTGAGAGAAGCTCTGCTGTGTCCTTGTGTTTCTGGCCTGCTGCAAATTACCATCCTGGCTCAGCTGTACATTTGCTGGGTCTGATATCCAGTGGCTAATCCTGGGCACTTCCTGGAGAGGCAGGCAGAAGGACCCCAGCAGGCAGGTGTAGGGTAACTGGCTCCTATAAAGCTTCTATCCCCTTCTTCCCTCCTGCAGAGTCTGGGGAGATGACTGGGCCGTTTTGAATATGGCTAGCTCTTAAGAACATGTCTCTTCTAACACCGTGCTCTTCTCTATTAGTAAATGGTGTGTGTTACCCCAGGGGAAAAGGAGAGTGAGATCAGCATGGGAAAGGAAAGGCCTTTGGAGCAATGGAGCTGATGCTACTGGTTGTCCCGGCCTTTTCTCCTGCCTGCCCTTGGCAGGTTAGGGGAGAGGGAGGCGGAGTGGCCTTGTAGATGACAGTGCTCTTCAGGAATCTACTGCCATACAGCTTGAGACTGTCTCTGGGTCCTTGAGAACCTGGGACAGGGTCCTGGCACTGTGTTTCGGCGGTGCCCTTTCTGTCTAGAATGGGATATGTGCCAGTCCAATACGAAAAGCAGAAATGATGCCATCAGTGGCACCCACAATAGCACCTGACCCAAAATAACTTCCTATAAAAAAATAGAGAGGCTGATTAGGTTAGACAAGCCTGAAAAGAGAGCAAGATGTCCAGCTGATGATTGACAGGTGTAGGTCTGTGAGCAGGGGCTATAAATCCCCCGGGTCAGCTCTGCAGCCACCCTTTGGGGAAAGGCAACAGGCTGTGGGGAGCACTCAGGACCTGCCTTCAGTGAACCATGGGGCTCAGTGATCAGGAATGGCAGCAGGTCCTGACCATCTGGGGAAAGGTGGAGTCTGACCTCGCCGGCCATGGGCATGAAGTTTTAATGAGGTAGGCATGAAGCTTTGATCCTCAGAGCAAAGCTGAGGGGCTGTGATGAGAGACCACGGAAAGTGTATATTTAGTATGGGGGCTTGTGTTTGGCATTGCTTATTTCAACAGGCTGCATTCTATGTTGCAGGGTGGTGGTTTTGCCATTACTGTGGCTTCTGGGTTAAAAATGACTGACTGTGCAAAGCGGCTGTGCTTCTGTCTCTCCATCTGTCTATGTGTGCAGAAGCAGGCCAGTGCTGCTTTCAAAAGACTGTGGGACTTTTTCACTCTCTCTGCCTCTGCTGGCAAAGCTCTGCTTTGGATCCACATTCCCCAAGCACTGCAGCGAGAAAAGCTGGAGCGAACTGCATGTCCTGGGCCTTCAGATGCTCTGCAGCAAGGATGTGGGGAAGCAGGGAAGGAGAGGAAAAAACACCTCTGTGACAATTTTCTCAGAATCTATGATTTCAGTAAAATTAACTGTGAAATGCCTGTTTCCCTCTCCCCACCTTTGTGTCACCTGGCAGAGCCCTGCCCATGCTGCTTTTTGATCAGAAATCTGGGTGGCAACACTTGTCCACATCTTGATGATGAATATGAGGTTTGGGTGTTAAACGTGGCACACCCTTCCCCCTGCTCCTCTCCTCCATGATTCTGGTGTCAGAGTGGGAGTGCTCGTGAGGTCTTCATCTGAGAGGACACCACCCCTCCCCATGCTGTCTTTGCAGTCTTAGCCTCCCTGAGAGAGGATCAGCCCAGGTGCCAGCAGCAAGCCACAGAAATGCGATCTGGAAGGGATCTCAGGGCTGCAGAGTGGGAAATAACGTTGAGTGGGCATTGGAGCCTAGTCTGTCCTTAAAGACCAGCAGGCATGGAAACCTTGAGGAGACTCTCTCCAGATCTCCCCCTCAGCCTGTGTGCACTACAATGTGCTGGAAGGGTATGGATCCTGAGGAAAGCAGTGGGGACACGGCACCTGCTTAGAGGGGTTTCTAGCCTAAGCATGGCTAAAGGAAGGAGTCTATATCACCAGACAAATCCACTGAAAAGCTTTGAAAAGTTTTTTCAAAGATAAGCCAAAGTCAGAGGCTGTTTTATTTGCTTTCTTTATCATGGCCCAGTTTGACTGCCTTATGAAGTGAAGGGAGAGATGGAGGCATCTGGGTGGCGATGTGATGGCTCTCCCCTCATGTGGTCCAGAGCAGGCACGCTGGAAGGGTAGCAGGAACCTGAGCCCTCCCTACCAGTCTGTCCCTGTGAGGTGGCTACTTTGTCTCTGGAAGTGCCACAGTAAAAGCAATTTCCAACCTAAAAGGTAATACCATTTTTCTTACAGGTATTGCAGGGCAGAGCAGGCATTGTGCTCCCCAGCCAACCCAGGTCATTTCTTGTTCCTTCAAGGAGTTTCTGAGGGAGAAGAGAGGCAGGGGAAGCCTGGCAGCTCTTAGTTCACAAATGTGTTCACATGTGCATTTTTAAAGACTTCTTAGGTAGGTGTCACATCCAGGGAATATGTTTAGAAAATACTGATTCAACTTGCTGTTTTCCAAAGGAAAAAAAATAATACTCCTCAGAAGAACTTTTAAGAGTCTCAGGAGTATATAATCTTTGGCAGCCATGATTGAGCCACAGCCAGACACAATGGAGGGAAATTCTTAGGAATAGTTCCATCCCATTTCAAGGTGTAAGGTTTATTTGCCTCTCTGGGTGGGGTACAACCTGGGTCATGGAAAGATACAGGAAAAAAGGAAAGGCCAACGGTGGTGTGCTCAGCACCTGGTAGAGTGCAGAAATCCTTTGGAGACCTTTGAAATGAAACGCCAGCAAAGACTGCTCACTTACCTACAGAATCTTTTTTTGCCACAGAACAGCTTGTGTTTTCCATGTGCTTGAGGTATTCGTTAGTGTTTAACCTATGCTTACATCACACAGTGGATAGTCTGGCCCTCATGGCAACATACTTAGGAGGAATGTCCAGTTCCAGATGGGATGTGAGCCCTTGTAGTCCCAGCAATAGTCCACTGTCCTGAGGACAGAGCAAGCATGCAATCACTGTGTCATGAGAGGGAGGCTGGTTTCATGGCTGAGGTCCTGGGCTGGAGCTCCAGACACAGCTACAGGTAATTTGTGTGAGCCACTTCATGGATGTAAGCTATAGGGCCCTGGCTGTAAAGCCACATTGCTTTTGCAGGTGCTTCAGCTAGTTGGATTACGCCCATCAGAGGGTATAATATCTGAAAATAAACTTGTGCAAGGGAGCTGATGTCTTTTAGCACCTAATCATTAGAATTCTCCTAATAATCAAGACAGGCAGTGTTTCCTTTTCAACTCAACTCTAGGATTCTGGCAGGGAAAAGAGTGAAATTTCCTACTAGTTTGGTTGCCAGTGGTGTCTGTATCCTGTCTCCTAGTAAATGCAGCAGGGACAACACTAGCCTAGCTTTTAGTCACTCTTCCACCTTCTTGATTTAATTGCCATTTTGGGATCAGAGTGCCTATGTATAGCCCTGCATGGCATGGCACCAGCATGCCTGAAGGCCCTGTGCTCTTCTTACCCACTTGCTGCTAAGGACTCTCTGAGGTTCTGTGGTTCCTGGTGGAGGAACCACACTTCTGGCAGCTGGGCTGAGCTGAGGGTAAGAAAAAAGGGCAGAAACCAAATTCCTCCATATCGGCAATCATAGGATGAGGGCACAGTAAGCTCTCCCATCCAACTGGTGTACAAGAACACCTGAGCTCTGAGGGAGTGAGGGATCTGAGGCTGAGGGCTGCTTCCTTTTTCATTTTTTTGTTTATGAGAAGCCTCTAGAATTCTCCTTTCCTCGTCAATGCACAGATGGGCTGGGAAGAGGCTCCTGGTGAGAGCCAGGGTCTACAGATTGGTTCCTCATCAATAGCAACTAATGAAGATAGGTGGGTTTGTTTGGCTTTGTTTTTCCTTCAGACAAATGCAAGAACTCACCTCTCTGTACCACAACCAGCCTTGGCTGTTGTCTCTACCTTAATACAGTTGACATAACCCAGGGAACTGGTGCCAAAGGGTTAGCAGAGCTCTATAAAAAAAATGTGGACACTGGCTCTGTCATTCTAGTTGGACATGTTTAGGGCAGTGTCCCTGTCACAGCCAGAGGGAATGGAAAAAGCAGTATTCAAGTTAGGACATGTGTAAGAGGATGGGATTAAACTAGATACAATACTCAAAGGGAGGTATGTCAGGACCTTCTGCTCTCCAAAGACAAGAGGCTTTTAATCATTTGTTAAGGATAAAAAGCAGCCTGTACAAAATAAATAGAAAGGAAGCTTCTGCACACAAAGTGTCATTGGGTTGTGGAACAACCTATCAGAGGAAAGATTAAAAACACTTAAACCAGATTCAGAGCAGGGTCAGATGCTTCCCTGGCTTATATACCTGCTAAATGGAGTGACTGTGAATGGTAGTAATTTGGAAAGGATCTAAAGTATCAGAGTTCCCAGGTTAAAGTAGCCTCTACTAGCAAGGACTAGCTAAGAGCTTTCTTTGGGGAGGGAAGTGGGTTATCACACCTTTCCCTGTCCATATACTCTGAAATACCTGCAGTAGATGGAACTCCGCTGTGGTCTGGATGGCAGCTCTCTCAAGTCTTAAAAGTTCCTCTACTTTTGTCCATAGACTCTTTAAGGACCATCCTGAGACCCTGGAAAAGTTTGAAAAGTTCAAAGGCCTGAAGACCCCTGATCAGATGAAAGGTTCTGAAGATCTGAAGAAACATGGAGTTACTGTCCTTACCCAACTGGGCAAAATCCTGAAGCAGAAGGGTCATCATGAGGCAGAGTTGAAGCCCCTGGCTCAGACTCATGCAACCAAGCACAAAATCCCTGTCAAATATCTGGAGGTACGGAAAAGGGCAGGGAATCTTGGTGTCTGATGTGTAGTGAATATGTGCAAGACAGCTATGTGAGAGTTGTGCCTTTATTTACTGATGGGTAGTTGGACTTCAGTGAGGTCTCCCTTAAGTTTGAGGTCTCTGTGTACGGGCAGGAGGCACAGAAAGGGCACATTGCATGCAAATGATATGTGAATATACAAGTTTAGATTTCCCATTCCAAACACCACATGCAGTCTAAGCAACCCTTGACAATAATAAACCAGCTCATGCAGCCTCTGCATGCCTAGGAAGCATTACATAAGAACTGTCAGTGGCTGGACACAAGGGACATACAAATATAGAGTAAACCGTGGAATATTCACTGGGGACCAAGACCTATAAAACTCAGTGTTGGACAAATACAGGACATGAATTTTCAGCCTTAATGGATGAGGTGGACATGGAGTAGGAAGAGCCATAGTCTACTCAAGGTCATGAAGCAGATCAGCATCACAGCTAGGAATAGAGCCCAGTTCTTCTGCCCAGCCCAGGCTCCTTGCATGCTAGAACTCACTGTCTCTCCAGAGACTGTGGGAAGGGCTACTGAATTAGCTCGGAGATATTTCCAGGCTCTGCAACCTATTTCTTAGTCTGGCTTTTCTGAAAATAAACTTTGAGCGTCCCTTCAGTTTTTCTCTCTCTCTTTCCTTCCTCACAGTTCATTTCTGAAACCATTATCAAGGTCATTGCTGAAAAACACTCTGCAGACTTTGGGGCTGATTCCCAGGCTGCAATGAAGAAGGCCCTGGAGCTGTTCCGAAATGATATGGCCAGCAAGTACAAGGAGTTCGGTTTCCAGGGTTAGCACATACGCACAGAGGAACACCATGATGGAGGCCTGGCCATGCATCTTAGAATAGCTTCCCCGGCACTGTTTTGGACATCTCACAACTGGCCATCCAAGATGTACGGGAAAGCTTTGATGAGAGGTCAACAGTCACTCCAGGCAGCGTAGAGGCACTCAGAGTGATATCCGTGATAAACCGTTGCTTCCTGGCTTCATGTATACAAGAAAAATAATCTGCTTTCTTAGGAAAAATAACATAAAGGGTTATCTGTGAGCTTCTGCCTAACCCATCCCCTTTTCCCTTTTCCCTCCCCAAAACCCATTCTCATCCGGGAGGCGAATGGGATGGCCAGAGATGAAGGGATATGGAGGAACAAGAGGAATGTTGAGGAGTGCGGTGAATGGAAGAGTGAAGGGATGACTCAAATGGTATGAAAGTGATGCTAGGACGTGAAGCAGGTGCACAGTGTCCCATTCCTCCCATAGGTGAGACTGTTAGCAGGTTACTGTGGAGAGCTTCCACCACAGTATTACCTTGCTTCGTGGGGGTGAACACAGCCAGTCAGTCTCAAGGGTCTTCCAGCTCGGAACTTGCATTAGTTGCTAAACTCATATTAGCAAAACTCTAAAAAGAAGTACTCCCTGCAATCTGTAGGTTTCTGGTACCCGCTGCTAAGCATCTGAAGTTTTGTTGCACTGGGAAGTAAAGTATGTGTTTCTCAGAAAATAAAAAATTCCTGCACCAGTGTTGTGTGTCTGCTCCTGGCTTTACAGGGACTCCAGTGAGAAGTGGGGGAGACGGAGAAAGCGGAAAGGTGTTTTGCATACATATCCGGTTGCACCGCATCCTGCAGTGTCAGTCCACGACTTGAGTGGCATGTGGCAACTGTCTCAGCCAGGGGACTTGGGCCACTCAGATGTCACCATAGGGTCATGACCTGGTTACTAGACTTTGCAACACAAAACAGCAGCCTAGACTCAGTGCCTTGGAGCAGAGAGAAGCACACTCTGACTAAAAGCCACAGCCACTGCTGTGCTGGGGGGAAAGTGGTGAGGGAAGGCCCTTTGCTTATTTATGGGGAGGTAGCACATGCAAGCAGCCTCGGCTCCGGGCAGCAGCACAGTGTGTTGCTCCCTCCAGGCAATGGAAAGCAGGGCTGATTAGCCCAGGAGGAAGGTTGCAACAGCAGCCTGTGCTCTTAAGATCCCAGCTTTGGTCTCTGTAGCATTTTGCATTTTTGCTGAGGTGTCTCTGCAGTGCATGCTACACTGTTTACAGGTATATACCCGTGTCCTGTGGTGGAGCTTAGGGGACAGACACAGTGGCAAGGTGCCTATCTCTGCCTGTTTCCCTCTCCCCATCCTGGTACCACAGGGAGGTACCAGTGACCTAATTTTACTGAGGGGGGAGACTGAGGGCCATGTTGTGCCTAAGGCTGCACAAGTGTTAGTCAGAAATGGTTGGAGCCTGAAAAGGGTTTTTGAGTTCCAAGTCTTGACCTGACACCCAGGCTCACAGCAGACTAGCTGACTCTGGGAATTGTGCAGTTTCTCTGGCTGGACCCTGTCAGAGGGGCATTTATACCTCACAGTGAGCACTAAGGTCTTCATTCTCTCCTCCTCCTCCATCCCCATCATTCAGCTCAGGGCCTCAGCTGTAGGGTGTTTCAGTCTCTTCTGGCATATGCACTCAAGCTGTCTCCATGCAGAAAGCAAGGTGGGTGAGCAGTGTGCTGTTTTTCTGTATATTTGCACATGGTTGAGAATTTTCATGGCACGGTCACATCTTGGCACAGCAGCAGGATGCTACAGAGGCAAGCAGCTGGGATGTAGCTAGGGGAAATGTGTGGAGTTGACACGGCTGCTCTTTTCTCGTATGGAGAAAGTAATGCACCTTATCTCACAGAGATAGTGTGAGAGCAAGCATGAGAAAGAAAAATGAGGTGCTCAGTATTAGGAGCTTCTAGCAGGGTCTGGTTCAAAGCACTTCCTGCTACACTGTGTGCAATGGAGACAGAGGAGACACCAGCTCCCTTAAAAACCAATCCTGAACAAGCATGATCTGCAGTGTATTTTGTCAGGGTGAAGGCCACAAAATTTCAGTCCCTGAAAGGAAAAGGAATTAATTCCTTCCCAGAACAGAGCATCTCTGATTTCTTGCTCTTTACAGATTGTCACTTTACCTCTGGGAACTTGCTTGGGGTTTCAACCTTTCACAGCGGGTCACAAAAGCATGTGCTGTCACCTAGATGAAGTTACAGCCAGGTGGTCCCTAGCTTAAGCAATTTGCCTCATCTGACTCCAGTCTAGTCTGTCTGGCTTTGCGGAGGGGGCAACCTATTTAATTAAGGTCTAGAGTTGCCTATCCAACACAATAAGATTTCCTACCAGTGACAACAGGTTCTGCTTTAGGATTAAAAGGCCTGCTGTAGCAGCTGCCTCTGTCAGTCTGAGTGGGCCTGGAGTCATCTCCAGATAGTTTTATGTAGGGCAGCATGGTGGAGGAGGGAGGGTTTGCATATATGCTGTGCCTAGCTACTGCTTAGGTACCTGGAATAAATGTTAGTCTATTGGGAGCACTGACCCTTTGCTCTGCATGCCTCACCCCACTGTGCACTAGGGACCATCCTTAAATCTGTGCTGGTCAGACGTGGGGCCTGATGTAGGTTTTCTGGTTGTGCCTATGGCCCAGTGAAGATATGCAAGCAGAGATGAACCAGCAAGTTCAGGTATCAACAATGGTGGAGCAATCTCCAGCAGAGTCAGTGGGTTGGGATGCTTGTGGTAAAATCCGTGTGTCTGCATCTTTGTTGCTCCGGGAACTGAGTATGCCCTTGGCTGCAGTCCTGACATAGTGTAGTGATGTATGTAATTCCCACACAGTGACTCTATAAGACCCCTGTAACAATCCCTGATTTAGGGACAGGGGAAGTTTCCTAGAAGAAAGGGGATGGTGAGGAAAAGATTTGTCAGCTCTATGCTATGTTGATTCAGCACCTTTGCTGGAGTCACTTTTTCCATTGTGCTACTAACACACGTAGCTTTTCTGGTTCATGTATGGGAAAAAGTCCCTTAGTGGAGATAAACCATATCACCATAAGCCCAGAAATTTTCCTGCCTCCTTTCCAGGAATAGCTTTACATAAGGAGGATGGGTCCCAGGGGTTTGTGCCCAGCCCCCCCCTCCGTTAGCACCATTTGGTGTCACATACACGTTCCTGATCACATGATGGGATATGGATTGTGTGGCTGCCAGCCTCCTTGCTCCAGCACGTAAACACCAACTACAGCCAGGTCAGGCCTATGGCTGTCCTACGCTTTCCATGCCCTGCTGAAATTTTTTTATGCTAATGATGCTGTTTCTGGCAGCAAATGGGTTACGCATCTGCATTTAGGTTGAAAAACATCCTTGCTGCCTTGCACTTGACATACTATTCTTCTCCCACTGCCGCGGTTTCCATTGCATGGCAGAGCTCCCCATGGCACTGAGCCAGTGACCTCCCTGCATTCTCTCAGGCTTCGGTGTCAGACGCCGGTGACTCATCAGGATCTCAGATACCAGGAGCAGGCCCTTGCTTCCCAGGTGCTGTGCAACTGAGCCAGCCAGCCCCAGCCAGGGTGCAACAATACCGCAGGCTGTGCTGCCTGTCCCCCCTTGTCTTTACTTCTGTCCACTGGTCCTTCCTGGCTCCAGTACATCTGCTAACATCAAGTGGCAGCAAGGAGCAAGCACTGAGGACCACACTATTAACCCTGCGAGCTTTCTCTTGGTCACTTCAGTGGGACACAGGGATGGAGCTCCAGTGACTAATTATGTTAAATATTTATCATATTAGCATGAAGCTTGTGGCATTCTTCATGTCTGCATCTCCCTGCAGGGCTAATGTGAGGAAAGGGCAGGGAAGTTTCCATCCCACATCATAGTCACTGAACAGATACATATACTTTCCAGGTATTGAAGAACACAGTGCCTAAAGGATGTAATGTCTATATGGTACTGTAATTTAATAAGGAGACTGAAATACTCACCTATACCACATGCTTTCAGATGAGGATTATTTTTGTCATAATCCCTATTTTTTCTACCACCTGGCTAAAACCTGTCCCATATGTTATGCCACAGAGGCAAAGAAACCAGTGGTAGAGCCAGGTGTTTCTTTGATGTAGACTTACTTGCACATACCATTTTTTCCATAAGGTGCATGGAATCAGAGCATGTCCTCCTCATTCCAGAACTTACTCCTCTCAGGTTTGCTCAAGGCTGCATCCTTGCTTGTTCAGGCTGCGCAGGGCTTAACAATCAGAGTCTGTGCTGCCTCTCAGACTGAGCATGCACACACACATGGATATCTGTACACAAGCATTAGGTTCACAACACACATCATTAGCAAAGCCCCTCTGTCCAAATCCTTCAGATTCCAGCACGCTTGTGTGCTGGTTCTTCATTTGAGAGGATTATATATTAGTTCTCACTCTGTGCTTATATGAAGTATGGCCACGAAACCAAGTTTTGCTAAGGTCTAACCAAGCGAGAAGACAGATTGTGCAAGGACATGGCACCTGCAGAGCACTGATAAGTAAGGAGCTGTTAAATTTCATGAAGGTGTGCTGGCAGAGTCAAGGAAGCCACCTGGAGCTACACTAAGTGATTCCAATCAGCCTCTTTAATCCAACAGGCTAATAAATAAGCATTTATGAACATGAAAGAGTTACAACAACACAACCTTCTTGACCAGCACATAAATCCTGCCCTGTGATCGTAGGCACAACAAGCCCATCTCCCAGTCCTGTGACTTCTATAAAATCCTTATCTAAATGTCAGTAAAGGTGACCTTGTGGCTTTTTAAAGCAGTACTTTATAGTCACTTGGCTGCACTGTACCGAAGTCCTTTCCCAGTTTGGCTTTCATCCCCTGTAAATATACAAACAGAACAGGCTGCCCTCACTTTACCCTGCAGCCCTGTGCAGACCTCCTGTGGTAAGCTATGTCAGACAGTGGCAGGTCTGGGGCTCTGTTGGGCAAGGCAGGGCAGGCCCTGGCACAGGGTACACCAGCGTAGCTGGGTGGACAAGGCAATGTGTGTTTGGGATGGGGAGGGTATTGTAGTCTCCATCTCACCTGCCATGCCCCAAGAAAAGCATCTCATGCTGAGAGAAACCGCAGTCCAGTGGCCCTGAGCTGGATGAATGGTCACTTGGGTTATGCCCATGCAAACAGAAGCGCTTGGAGGTCAGCCTGGATGTGAGGCTTTTCCACTTTGTTTAAGGCACTGGCTCGGATACATGTCATGAGGCTGTGGGGCTGGTTTAGTGGATTTGCCCAGAGCTGGTAGGAGAAGGCTGTTGCTGGTACGGCTACCCTGCAACCCAGCTGGAGATGTAACCCCAAGAATCATAGAATGTTAGGGGTTGGAAGGGACCTCTGGAGATCATCAAGTCCAACCCCCCTGCCAGAGCAGGACCATAGAATCTAGGGCAGGTTACACAGGAATGCATCCAGACGGGTCTTGAAAGTCTCCAGAGAAGGAGACTCCACAACCTCTCTGGGGAGCCTGTTCCAGTGCTCTGTAACCCTCACAGTAAAGTTCCTCCTCATGTTGAGGTAGAACTTCCCGTGCTCTAGCTTACATCCATTGCCCCTTGTCCTACTGCAGGGCACAAGTGAAAAGAGGTTGCTCCTTTCTTCTTGACACCCAGCCCTCATCTATTTATACACATTAATTAGATCCCCTCTCAGTCTTCTCTTCTCCAGACTAAAAAGCCCCAGGTCTCTCCACCTTTCCTCATGAGGCAGGTGTTCCAGTCCCCTAATCATC